>PVKP010018199.1:0-44690 GCA_004027715.1 Plecturocebus donacophilus | reverse complement strand
AGAGAGAATAGAATAGAGTAGAATGGAGAGAGAATAGAATAGAGTAGAATGGAGAGAGAATAGAATAGAGTAGAATGGAGAGAGAATAGAATAGAGTAGAATGGAGAGAGAATAGAATAGAGTAGAATGGAGAGAGAATAGAATAGAATAGAATAGAGAGAGAATAGAATAGAATGGAGAGAGAATAGAATAGAATAGAATGGAGAGAGAATAGAATAGAATGGAGAGAGAAGAATAGAATAGAATAGAATAATAGAATGGAGAGAGAATAGGATAGAAGAGAATAGAAAAGAGAATAGAATAGAGAAGAATAGAATAGAGAATTGAATTGAATTGAATTGAATTGAATTGAATTGAAGTGAATTGAATTGAAGTGAAGTGAAGTGAAGTGAATTTGAATTTGAATTTGAATTTATATTTAGTTTGAGAGCCATATAGAAACAACCTGCAGGCTGGATTTGGCTCACAGGTCATCTTTTGCTCATTTCTGGCCTGTAAGGCATTGTCCATTCTTCTAAGAAGCCCAGCATCTAGCAGGGGATACAAACTCACAAATAAATAATTGCTTTCTAAGGAGAGATGTACTATGAAAGAGATTGTGTCAGGCACTCAGGAGAGGCTGACCAACTGTTTGTCAGCTCTGCTTGGAAGTGGCAGGTGTGACTTTGAGAAGAGGGTCTTAATATAAGCAGTGGACTAGTCCCTTCCTGTAGGATAAGTCACAGACAACTCACTGTCATATAGAAAAGACTAATACCATAATATGAGAGATGCTGAGTGCCGTGGGCTCAGGGACAATGAGAGCATGGATACTTAGGACTGGGAAGTGATATGCAAGAAGAGCCTTGAAAGATGTGTAGGATTGCAAAAGAGATGGAGAAGGAGGGCATTTTAGGTAGAGTGAAGAGCAGGAGCAAAGGCATGGAATTCTGGAAAGCCCAGGGTAGATTAATAGATGAGCAAATAGAATAGTTGGTGGTGTGTGGAGGATAAAGTTTAGGTGGAACTCATTCTTCTAAGACTTTGCAACCAAGCTGATTAGAAGTTGCTGAAGATGATCTCATTGGCTTCTGGGAAGTTTGGGGTACATTTGCAACACTAGAGAATTCTGCTGGCTGTGCATGCTGGTGGCCATGGGGTGTCTGATAACGTGGGGACAAAAACAGATGCTTCTGTCCAACTCTCACATGCACTAGTCACTTTACGTTGATACTTTCTCCCTGAGACCAACTCCCTGTCTCACATGACTTTATAAGCTGCCTTTTTGGGACGCTATTCACCTTTCTTCCTGTGAGCTCTTTAGCCAGCATTTACTGGGCAGCTGCTGTGGGGTGGCCCTGCTGGATATGTTGGGTGCAAGTGTGAGTAAGACAGTTTGTACCCACAAAGAGTCATGGTTTCCTAGGGCAGCTCTGGGGTGTATATGTAACTGTACACAGGGAGAAAAGTGGA
Source organism: Plecturocebus donacophilus (assembly GCA_004027715.1). Taxonomy (NCBI): domain Eukaryota; kingdom Metazoa; phylum Chordata; class Mammalia; order Primates; family Pitheciidae; genus Plecturocebus; species Plecturocebus donacophilus. The sequence goes on along the minus strand of PVKP010018199.1, from coordinate 43,238 downwards.
AAGTGCTCCAAAATGGGCAATGTGGTAGGAGCTGTTGGGAAGGATGGATAGTTTTTGCCTCAGGGAATTGGAGAAGGCTTTCCCGGAGTACCTGCCATTTAGAGAGGGTAGGAGCCAGATGTTTGGGAATAGGGAGAAGGCTGTGGAGGAAAGTCTCCCAGGATAATGTTTGTTGTGTTGGAGGCACAGGGCAAATGGAAGAGGGTGCCAGATGGAAAGGCTAGGTTGTTTGGATTTGGAGGGGCAGCAGTGGAGTCCTTTCCCACCAGAGTCTGACACTGGGAAGGCAGAGGGGCAGTACTTGCCCACAGCTGGAGCCTGATCTTATTACTCTCCAAATCAAACACCTGTGGACTGACACCTCAAGTTCGTGGGTATGGTAATTGGATGCTGTGGGGGCCATTGCTGCCTGTTGGTGTTGTGGTTACAGACAAGCTCACCAGTGCCAGCAAGGAGTCCCTGAGCACCCACACCAGCCCCAGCCAGTCACCCAACAGTGTCCATGGCTCTCGCCGAGGCAGCATCAGCAGCATAAGCAGTGTCAGCTCCGTCCTGGATGAGAAGGATGATGACCGGATTCGCTGCTGTACACACTGCAAGGACACTCTGCTCAAGAGAGAGCAGCAGATTGATGAGAAGGAACACACACCTGACATCGTGAAGCTCTACGAGGTGATATGCACTTGTCTGGTCTTGGGTCTAATTTCTCAGGCAGATTTGGCTTTTTGTTATGTACACTCCTGCAGATTCTGGAGAATGCTTTGAGAAGTTGTTCCTTTGGATCATTTGTAGTTCCTGCTAAAGGGCCATGTTATGATTTCCCAGCCAGGCCTGTGTGAGTCACAGAGTCATCTTGGGTGTGTTACAACAAACTCATTCCCTCACCCTTCCTTGGCCACTTGAAAGCAGGAGGGTGGAGGCTTTGATGGCCCAGAGGCAAGAGGAGGAAGGGCAGTTGCCATGTGGTGTGGATAGGTTCAGTGGGGAGGGGAGAAGCTAGAGATGTTCATAAACAGTGGTCTGGAAGAATCCCGGGAAACTCACTTGGGAGTGTTAGATTTTACAAGTTTTAGAAAGTTTTACAAGTTTTTAGGCTTTATCATTTTACTGAAACTTGACAAGTTTTCAGGCTTTACCAGTTTACCAGGTGTCCCCCTCTTAAGTTTGTCCAAATGCCTCAGCTGTCGTTACCACCAGTGATCCCACAATCCCCCTACTAGATGCATACTCTGAGAAGAAATAGTGTACAAAGAATATCTAGGAGTGAGACTGGCTTGGTCCCTTAATGGCCAGGTGAGACCTGTGAGCTGAGGAGGACTAGCCAGGTAAACTGAGTGGGGAGGCAGTAAGAGATGCAGGGAAGAGATCAGCCCAGTCAGTGGAAGCAGCTGTGCAACATTCTGAACAGAGGAAGAGTACATTTTTTTCTGATGACTACTGAATAGTCATTGTTAACAGTTCTGCAGATCATAATGGCAGTGTTTCTGGAATCCCCATGTAAATACTCAGGCTACTAGAAATCGTGTTAATTAAGCCCCATATTGAGTTGCAGATTCTCCATCCTTTGTGTGGAGTTCACGACCTGGTATCTCATTTCTGTGAATACCCACTGTGCTTTTGCCACCTCCTCTTTTGAAGTGAACCCTGGCAGTGCCTTGTGCTGGTTTCCCATTGTTGCCTGGTATCACTTGGCAGAGGAAGAAAATAGCAGCTATTTCCTTTTTGTCTTGATAGACACCTTGGCTCGTGCCCTAGAAGGCCTAGCTCCTCTCGAAAACATCTGGCTGGACGCAGTGGCTCACTCCTGTAATCCCAGCATTTTGGGAGGCCAAGGCAGGCGGATCACTTGAGGCCTGGAGTTCCAGACCAGCCTGGCCAACATGGCAAAACCTCATCTCTACTGAAAATATAAAAATTAGCTGGGCATGATGGTAGCATGCCTGTAATTACAGCTACTCAGGAGGCTGAGGCATGAGAATCACTTTGAGCCCAGGAGGTAGAGGTTGCAGTGAGCAGAGATCATGCCAGTGTATTCGAGCCTGGGTGACAGAACAAAACTCCTTCTTAAAAAACAAAACAAAACGTCTGGTCGGAAGTTCCATTTTCACTTTCCTTCCTTCCTATAAGATTTTCTTATTGGAAACTAGGCCTATAAATCAGAAAATTGATAACAACAATTAATATGTTAGAAAAGTAAACATTTTAAATATGTCTCCGTTGATGGAGCCTAGCTTCTGGGTAGGCTTTCCTAATCTTGAGCATACCACTTACCTCTTTGTTTTTGTTCTTAGAAATTACAACTCTGCATGGAGAAAGTTGACCAGAAAGCTCCAGAATACATCAAGATGGCAGCATCATTAAAGTAAGTAAGCTATTCCTCTATGTTTTTCTAATCCTGTGGTGAGTATTTTCTGCCATTTTAGGTCAATTCTCCAGTAGCCAAAAATGAAAATCTTAACTTCAACTGTGCTTTTTTTTTCTGAGGCCAGCTGAGGTTGGGTTTTTCCCACTTTTGGCTGTTATGAAGAGAATCATCTTCATGTCTGTCTTTTAGTGGGGTACATATTACCATCACATGAGCTTGTAAAAAGATAGCCACATTCAGTTGACCTTGGCTATTCCAACTAAGCAGTTTTGGGAAGGCCTCAGATAATAGGTACTGTTGCTGAATGCAGATCTGGTCGGAGCAGAGGAAGGGCAGTGGGTCTCATGCTCATGCCTGGGTAGATGCCACTTCAGTGTTACACTGAGGTGTTAGGGCTTAAAGCAGGCATTTCCCTTAGAGTAAAGGCTGGCAGACTGCAGCCCATGGGCCAAATGTAGCTTGACATATGCTTCTTTTCAAAAATTTAGATGTAGTTCACACACCATAAACTTTACTCTTTTAAAGTGTACAATTTGATGGTTTTTAGTGTATTCACAAAATTAAGCGACCATTACCACTGTCTTAATTCTAAACATTTTCATCACTCCAGTAGGAAACCCCATACTCATTAGCAGCCACTGTCCTTTCCCCATCTCCCTGGCCAACACTAATCTACTTCTTGTCTCTATGGATGTTTTTTGACATTTCATATAAATGAAATCATAATATAAAATTTCTCATCTGATTTCTTTCACACAGTATAATGTTTTAAATATTCATCCATGTTGTTGCATGTATCAGTACTTCATTTCATCTGTATGAATGCATTGTGTGGATACTTACCACATTTTGTTTATCCACCACATTTTGTTTATCCATCAGTTGATGAACATTTGTTTTTTTTTCTACTTTTGGCTGTTATGAATAATGCTCCTGTAATATTTGTATACAAGTTTTTATGTTCTTTGTGTGGACATGTTTTCATTACTCTTAGGTAGGTACCTAGGAGTGGAATTGCTGGGTTTTATGGTAACTGTATGTTACCATAGAGTAACATTCCATAGAGGAATTGCTAAATCGTTTTCTAGAATGACTGCACCGTTTTGCATTCCCACCAGCAGTGTATGAGGGTTTTACTTTCTTTTTTTTTTTTTTAAGCAGACTTCTTTCTGCCTTGAGAGGGTTTTACTTTCTTTATAGCCTTACCGACACGAGTTATTGCTGTTTGCGTAAAGTTTTATTGGAACATAGTCATGCCCATATTTGATTACTGTTTGTAGCTGCTTTTGCACCACCATGACAGAGTTGAATAGCAGCAAACGAGACTATGTGGCCTGCAAAGCTGAAAACATTTATGATTCAGCCCCTTATGGAAAAAATTTGCTGATCCCTGCTTAAGAGCATGTTTTTTTCTGAAGCTTAGCGTTTGTGACCTAGAAGTTGAAGTGCTAACTACTAGATTCAGATCCCAGCAGTGCTTTTCCAACCTGTAGGAAAAGAATAATTATGGTCTCCAGTGTTATTAATTTCAGAGTTTTCTGTCTTTGTCTTAAACCTGTGTTGCTGGCCAGACACGGTGGCTCACGCCTGTAATCCCAGCACTTTGGGAGGCTGCGGCTGGCGGATCACGAGGTCAAGAGATTAAGACCATGCTGGCCAACATGGTGAAACCCCGTCTCTACTACAAGTACAAAAAATTAGCCAGGTGTGGTAGTGCATGCCTGTAGTCCCAGCTTCTTGGGAGGCTGAGGCAATAGAATTGCTTGAAACGGGAAAACGGAAGTTGCAGTGAGCTGGGCTCATGCCACTGCACTCCAGCCTGGCGACAGAGCGAGACTCCGTCTCAAAGAAAAACAAAAAACCTGTGTTGCCTACCTGCACATCTAAAGCGATGCATGTAGCAGTAGATGTGCCTTGTTTAAAACAAAACCATGTATATATATATACATTTTTGGAGACAGAGTTTTGCTGTGTCACCCCGGCTGGAATGCAGGGGTGCGACCTCAGCTCACTGCAACCTCCGCCTCCCAGTTCAGGCGACTCTGCTGCCTCAGTCTCCTGAGTAGCTGGGATTACAGGTGCCCACCACGATGCCTGGCTCCTTTTTGTGTTTTTAGGGTTTCATCATGTTGGCCAGGCTGGTCTCGAACTTTCTTGGGTACTTTTGAGCCAGAAAAGCCAAGTCGCTTTCTGTTCTTAATGTAGTATAACCAACTCATTGAGTAAACCACTTCTTACATCTTGTTAGATGTAGTGGGACTGTTTAGGGAAAGTAGGCCAGAGTAAGTTCAGCCACATTTGTTTTAGTGATGAGCATAAGGGCTAGCCCTTGGAGGCCTCAGCATGAGTCTGCCCCTATAATATCTGCAAATGGAAATGTCACTTCCACTTGATTCATTCATTTCAAGAGATGGATAGTGCATTATATCCAAAAGTCTGAAATGCCACTTGTAGAGAATTAACTGCCTTTGTGAGGCCTTACACCTTTAGCATCCTTCTACCCTACGCTGTCTGATTTGCACCATGAAACTTAGATCACGTGTCTCTGTGGTTTCTCCTTAGTGCTGGGGAGACAACCTACAGTCTGGAACATGCCAGTGATCTTCGAGTAGAAGTGCAGAAAGTATATGAGCTAATAGATGCTTTAAGGTAAGGTCCATTAACTGGTATCCTGCCCACTGGTGGAATGGAGAAGACGCTGTTCTAATGAAATGATGGCGAAAGCAGACCTACACTCACCCAGAGTTCTGGTGATGGGGCAGTAGGTGAGGAGGAGGGCAAGGAAGAGGCCAGTTCTAGCACTTAATGCATCTCAGTGACTTTTGTTTCATTAAGGATTCCTAATTTAGGTTTGTTATTATTAAAGAAAGAAGAGCTGGTTATTGATACCTATCATGTGCTGGTCACTGGTTGTTTTCTCTAGAATAGTTGATTCATTCTGTTGAAGTTACCCTGTGAGATAGGGATTAACATCCTGTGTCAAAGATGAGGAATCATGTCACAGATAGCAAAAGTTGTAGAGTGAAGGTAGAAACTCAGGTTCTTTCTTTGTGTCTGTGCTCAAGTCCACAGCTGCTTTTTAACCGTGGACTGGCCTTTGGGGTTAAATTAGCCCTTTGAGGTATGAGAAGTACAGCAACTAAGAGAGAGAATAAGATGAGGTGCCTTTGTCCATCCAGACATACAGCACAGGCTACATAGTTTGCAGGGCCTGGCACAAAATGAAAATGCATGTCCCTTGTTCAAAAATTATTAAGAATAAAGACACTAACAGCAGAGCATTAAACCAAGCACAGGGCCCTTTAAGTGCCAGACCTTGTGCAGCTGCCTAGATCACTCATCTGTGAAGCTGGCTCTGCATATGTAGTCAGTCCCTCCATGACTGTTTATTGTGCACCCTTTGCTGAGGCCTTATGTACAGCAAAGGGTAAGAAATGGGTTTTGCCTTCAAGGAAACTTCAGTGGAGTCATTTACCCATCTTTACAAACCTTCCTTGCATGAAAACCTGGCAACTCCTGATATTACACTTTTTGCCCTTGTTTCTGAAGCTGGCAGTGCTCATTACATTCATGTATTTGTTCTAATTCAGTAAGAAGATCTTAACATTAGGCTTGAACCAGGACCCTCCACCACATCCAAGCAATTTGCGGCTGCAGAGAATGATCAGATACTCAGCAACACTCTTTGTGCAGGTAAAGCCATCCTGGGTTGGCATAAATGTCGTGCTTGGCCTGCCCTGCTCTTTTCCTTCCCAGAAGGCAGATCCATGCAATGACTTGTTTACTTCCTATTTATACATTTATTATTTTTTGAAATTATGAAAACATGATGCCACATTTAGAGAAAAATCTGAATTTCAGAGAAAACTAAAACTACTTTTAATCCTATGTCCCCATTACAATCACTCATTATTCTGGTATGTTTTCATCTTTTTTTCCATTTGCAATTTTTATATACAGTAGTTACGATAGTGCATATTGACTGTATATGCCATTCTTTAACCATTTTTCTTTAGTTGGGCATTTGATAGACTCTAATTTTTTGCTACTGTTAAGTGTTGTCAGAATAGTAATACTGGTACTTAGTATTTCTTCCTTAGGATAATCTCCTACAGGACTCTTCCTGAGCCATCAGCTGGGAAGAAACAGCTGATTAAGGGCAGACTAACCTAGGTGGTTAGATCTGAATTGTATCTTTCTACCCCTGAAAGCCTCTTCTGAAAGAGTCATAGTTAACCACCTTTGGGGCTCCCTGACAAAGAGGTCTATTTTTTTTTAAATTAAAACAAAGTTTTTTTTGTTCTTTTATTAAATAGAGATAGGGTTTTACCATGTTGCCCAGGCTGGTCTCAAACTTTTGAGCTCAAGCAGTCTGCCCGCCTTGGCCTCCCAAAGTGTTGAGATTACAGGCGTGAGCCACTGCACCCAGCCAACAAAGAGATCTAATAGCGTCCTGTTGGGTTAGTTTTCTAACGCTGTAGTACAGAGAGGTAGGCCCTTCCTCACTTTGGTTAGTGACTCTATTCAGCAGTCATTTGTTGAGTGCCTCCTACGTACCACGTAGTGTTCTAGGTGGTGGATGTCCTATAGTGAACAAAAAAGACCAACGTTCCTTTTCTCATAAAGCTTATGTTGTAGAGAAGGGGAGAGACCATAAACAACTAAAATATCTAGTATATAAGATGGCAGAAGTGCTGTGGAGAAACTTACAGCAAGGCAGTGTGGGAGAGAGGGCTGTGATTGAGGTTTGCTAAGTTAATGGGATGGGCAGAGACAAGGCCTCACAGAGAAGCTAACGTTGGAGCCAGGTGAATAACTGGGATATCTGATGTTGACCATTTCATAAGGGAAGCGCAGGCCCATTTGCGAGTTGACTCTCTCACCCAATATAAGAGTTCTCTCTTTTCCTGCTGCTCTTAAATGATGTCACTCTTCAAGAACAGAGTGGCTCAGCTTAAACATACTCTCATCAGAGGACTTAAGGTTCGTTTTTTCCCTAAAAAGGTTTAAGTGTAGAATTGTCTGTCACTCTGCAGGAAAAGTTACTTGGTTTGATGTCACTGCCGACCACAGAACAGTTTGAGGAACTGAAAAAGAAAAGGAAGGAGGAAATGGAGAGGAAGAGGGCCACGGAGAGACAAGTAAGTGAAGCCAGGGATACAGGGCCCTCTTCCACCTGTGGCTCTTGAGCACAGAGGCTGCCACGGGCTCCCAGGTTGTGTGGGGTTGTAGTGATTCAGAACCTCTCACTCTCAAATGTGCATATTTTTTCTGTTTTGTTTCAGCCTCACTTTCTTCTATGGGAACCAGAATAATTATTTTTCTCCCCAGGTCCTATTTTTCTTTCAGAGCTTTTGCTGATTCCCTCATGGCTAGAATACCACAGAGATTGGCAGTTCTTCCTATGGTAGAAGTTGCAGAGGACCAAGACATTAGGAAGTTCCTTATAGAACATATTGGAATATGCAGTCTTAAACAGGAAATTATACATGTATTTAACGCCGTGTAAGATTCCAGTGTAGATGAGGGGAACAGATCTCAGAGGTTTAAGAAAAGTATACAGCCTGTGAATCTTTTTTTTTTTTTTTTTTTTTGAGGCAGAGTCTCACTCTGTCACCCAGGCCGGAGTTCAATGGTGTGGTCTCAGCTCACTGCAACCTCCGCCTCCTCGGTTCAAGTGATTCTCTTGCCTCAGCCTCCCAAGTAGCTGGGACTACAGGTGCAGGCCACCACACTTGGCTAATTTTTGTATTTTTGGGAGAGACGGGGTTTCACTATGTTGCCCAGGCTGGTCTCAAACTCCTGACCTCATGATCTGCCCGCCTTGGCCTCCCAAAGTGCTAGGATTACAGGTGTGAGCCACCGTGCCTGGCTATAGCCTGTGATCTAAGACTGAGAAAATCTGACATCCTAACTTACTCATTATATTTTATTTTTGAAAATCAAGGTCTTCCTTCCACCTACATACACAAAAACATGACTTAATTTTAGCAATTGGATATCTTTGTCCACAGGTGGGAAATTGGAGGGTCACTGGCTCAGGGATAGAAGGACAACAGAGGGTGGCTGACAGTGTGGGCTGCTGTCAGCATGGTGACTGTTTCTTCTCTCTGTTTTGCTGTCTCCTCAGGCTGCCCTGGAGTCCCAGCGAAGGCTTGAGGAAAGGCAGAGTGGCCTGACTTCTCGAGCAGCCAACGGCGAGGTGGCATCTCTCTGCAGGGGCCCTGCCCCCTTGAGAAAGGCTGAGGGCTGGCTCCCGTTGTCAGGAGGTCAGGGGCAGAGCGAGGACTCAGACCCTCTCCTCCAGCAGATCCACAACATCACATCCTTCATCAAGCAGGCCCAGGCTGCAGGCCGCAAGGATGAAGTGCGCACCCTGCAGGAGAACCTGCGGCAGCTGCAGGATGAGTATGACCAGCAGCAGACAGAGAAGGCCATAGAGCTGTCCCGGAGGCAGGCTGAGGAGGAGGACCTGCAGCGGGAACAGCTGCAAATGCTTCGTGAACGGGAGTTGGAACGAGAAAGGGAGCAGTTTCGGGTGGCATCCCTGCACACACGGACTAGGTCCCTGGACTTCCGAGAAATCAGCCCTTTTCAGCTGGAGCCCAGCAGAGAGCCTCGTACCCACCTTGCTTATGCTTTGGATCTAGGCTCTTCCTCAATTCAAAGCAGCACAGCTCCCAAGACTCCTACACCCAGCTCAGCTCAAGAGCCCATTAGAGTGTGGTCTGGGCCCTCAGCCCTTGGCCAGGAGCTCTTAACCCAGAGAAGCATGTCACAGCAAAATGAGGGGCCCTCCTTAAACCCCTTTGATGAGGAAGACCTTTCCAGCCCCGTGGAAGAGGGCACTGCTAGTCCTCCTGCTGCAGGGGCTTCCTTCGACCCTTCAGCCCGCATCCGAAAAGAGTATAATCCTTTTGAGGAAGAGGATGAGGAGGAGGAGGCAATGGCTGGGAATCCATTCATTCACCCAGACAGCCCAGCTCCTAACCCCTTCAGTGAGGAAGATGAACATCCCCAGCAGAGGCACTCAAGCCCTCTGGTTCCTGGCAACCCCTTTGAGGAACCCACCTGTACCAACCCCTTTGAGATGGACAGTGACAGTGGGCCAGAGGCTGAGGAGCCCATAGAGGAGGAGCTCCTGCTGCAGCAGATCGATAACATCAAGGCATACATCTTTGATGCCAAGCAGTGCGGCCGTCTGGATGAGGTAGAGGTGCTGACTGAGAACCTGCGGGAGCTGAAGCACACCCTGGCCAAGCAGAAGGGGGGCACTGACTGACCAGCAATGGGGAGGGCACCTTTGGGCCCAGGGGTCTGGCAGGAGCCAGTGGAGCAGGAGCAGGGCAGGTGGGATGGATGGGGAAGGTGGCGGGGTGAGAACTCAGATGCACACTGTTGTGCACTTTGAGGTATTTCCACTACAGTTGAATAATAAAATAGAAACTAAACAGGGAGAATCAGCATTCATTTGCTGTTTTTCCTGTTTATTATTTTTTTGTAATCAGAGGTTTACCCCTTTTGAAGGGAGTTTACATTTTTACTACCAAGATACAACTAAATACAGCTCTGTTGGGCCCAGGGCAGAAATGGCTGCTATGCACCTCTTGGGTCCATTTGCTACTGCTAGTCTTGGGTCCTTATGCAGTATTGTAGGGCAGCCTTTTTAGAGCCCTTCCTTTAGCCAAGACAGAGAAGATAGATTCCACTGAGCTATATTCTGCTCAGACAGAAGTCCATCCCTAGTAGGCTGTGAGTTCCATTTCACTTGGGGCCACCTCTCCTCTGCTTGGTGCTTCCTGTCAGTACAGCCGAGTGGGGAGGTGCTGCTATATGAAGGGGTGAGTTTAGATGCAGGAGAGCCCAGCACCTCTTTTTAAGGCAGGGTGACGGGAACATTTCACTACGGTCTATTTTCTCAGTTTAAGTTCTTTTTTGTCTCTTTCAGGAAGTTAAGCTCCCAGTGCAGGGGTATCAATGTGAATCTGGTCCTGAGTTTTTTAGAAAATAAGAGTGGTTAACTTTTTTTGTGAGAAGAGTTTCACTACTCTTGTTCTGATGGAACAATTCTCCGTCACTGGAGAAATCTCCCTCCAGAGCTTGGCAAAATTACTCTGATCTGGGTCTGTTTAAAAGGCCTAGTCTCTAATTTAGGAATCGGTGCTCTGGAAGCTTTTGTGGAACACTGCCAGAAGAAGGGAAGCTTCTCAGAGTCAGAAGGTAAAATTAAAATAATTTCCAAAGCTGTTTGATCAGCCTTCTTCCATTTTGGTTCATCTTGTCCTGAGCTGGGACACTGATGAGATTTTTTTTTTTTTTGAGACAGTGTCTTACTTTGTTACCCAGACTGGAGTGCAGTGGCATAATCTCAGCTCACTGCAACTTCGGCCTCCTGGGTTCAAGCAATTCTTGTGCCTCAGCCTCCCAAATAGCTGGGATCACAGGCATATGCCACCATGCCTGGCTAATTTTTGTATTTTTTGTAGAGGCAGGATTTCACCATGTTGGCCAGGCTGGTCTCAAACTGTTGGTCTCAAGTGATTCGCCACTTTGGCGCCTCCCAAAGTGCTGGGAATACAGGCGTGAGCCACTGCGCCCGCCCTAATGATGTATTTTATTACCAATATTAGTATTAAGAACCTGAAATGTTTGAAGAAGCACAATCCAGGATCATGCTGGTAGCACCATAGTACTTAGACTATTGGTCAGTTAAGGCCAGAAAGGGAAGTTGTTAATTTAGCTTTGGTGCTTTGGTTTATAGGAACATAACCCTTAACTGACATCTGACATGATATCCACATGTGCTCAGCTCTGGGTAGAGTTTCTGCCGTTACTCATCTTAACTAATGAACAATAACTGACCACTAGTCACTTTATGCCCTGTAACTAGCTCTAGGCCATACTTTCACTGGTTACTGGTGTGAGAACTGAAATTCATTGTGTTACATTCTGGTGAAGACTGCTCTTGGTAATGGGAATGTTTGAACTCTCTTGATGAAAAAATAATCTGTATTTGTGTTGATGTTGTTCACATTTCTTTAGCACATTTCTTAGTCTTTTGGTTGAATGAAAAGGTCTTGTATAGGGGTGTAGGGACAGGGAGTGGGTAGAAATGTGTGAAGGACCTTTTGCATTTGGGATTTGTTCACAAATAGCCGTATGAGTGGGTTAACGAAGGTCAGCCAGTCAGCAACCCTGCTGGTTGTTATGGGTTTTGAGAAGTTGGCAATCAGGCATCTAAGATGTTTCCTGGCACAGGCCTCTTTTCTTCCCCGAGGCCCATGACATTTCTCTGTTATTCTAGAGGGTCTCCCAGATGGCCGCTAGGCTTCTACCTGCTTTGGCTCTCATTTCTCTGACAAGAGGATGAATTGAAAAGCAGGTAGTTCCAGAAGCTAATTGCTGCTTTCCCTCATAATTATTTTTCTTATGAGAACATTTCTCTTTTAATTAGCTGGTGATTTTGATTAAGAATAATTTACTAAACATACCCCTTCCCTCAGATCACCTCAGGTAGCAATCTATAAGTAACAGCATTGAAAAACACACAAGAAACATTTTTTTTAAACTATTTTTAAAAACCTGGCCAGGCAGTGGCTCACGCCTATAATCCCAGCACTTTGGGAGGCCGAGGTGGGTGGATCACCTAAGGTCAGGAGTTCGATACCAGCCTGGCCAGCATGGTAAAACCCTGTCTCTACTAAAAATACAAAACTTAGCCGGGCATAGTGGCGAATGCCTGTAATCTCAGCTACTCATTGAGGCTGAGGCACGAGAAAATTGCTTGAACTCAGAAGGTTGCAGTGAGATGAGATCGCGCCACTGCACTCCAGCCTGGGTGACAAGAGCAAGACTGTCTCAGAAAACAACAAAAAACAAAAAATACCAATTCACTGAATATACGAAACCAAACTAAAATCATATTCTTTTGATTTGATTAAGTTTATCCATTGTTATGCTATGAATTTTTCCATTTAATTCTTCCATGGTTATATTCTCCTGTAAATGTATACATCACAGTAGTTAGAATTCTCTAACCATCAGCTATACCATCTCACAGAATTTATACAGGCACAAAGTTGGAGTTACAGAGACGGGTTGACAGCAGGGAAAACTTGGCCTATCTATTATAACCACAACTTCAAATTCTTACCTCCTGAATATTCACCTTTCCTGCAGTCTTCCAAGGCAAACAACCCCATCTCATCATCTAGTGAGCAACGTCTTGTTATGGCATAGCAGATCTCCCTAGACACAGATCATGAGAAAATATGGAAGAGACTTTGGGATTCAGGCATCAGGTGAAGTTGGCTTTTCTCTTTTATACCTTGTTTGTATTTCCCCCTGTCTAATACACTAAGGATACTTACTCATTGTACTTGCAGCTCAATATGTCTTTGCTGTTCAGATACTAAAATGTACCTCTGAGTCATTGTGAGCTGTGTGGTAGGTTGGACATTAGCATCGTTGGTGATGGGACTCAAAAGGAAAAGCTGATCTCTTTACCAGGTCACAGACTATAGCAGATTGTGCTTGTTATCTGACAATGACTGTCACTTTGAGGGTCATTGATTTGCATGCACTACTCTGGGGCCTTGTATTGGAGCCTTTTTAAAAAATAAAATAAAATCTGAGATAGAGGTTGGGGAGCTGTGTGTCTGTGTGCACGTGTTACAAGTGAGAATCATTAGATGACATCCCTTCTCCTTTCTTGATGACAACCATCTGAGTATCAGAAGATAGTTCCAGCTCCTGTGTTGTTTGTCTGGTGAAGTCCTCTGGAAAAAATGAAGGTCATTGGGCTCTGAATAGGGGATAGATACGGGTTCCAGTTCTGCCCTTATCCCCAGTTATTCCTGCAGTGCTGGTTAAATGAACAGTTTTACACAAGCATAGTGCAGATCGTCCCTGTTTCACACTGGAAGAAACTGAGGCTCAGGAACCTTGTGACTGCCATCTGTGCCAGTCACCACCTCTGCATGACCACATTTACATCCATTAGCACTACCAGCATACCTGTGAGGAAGTTACTCAGCTGTTCATCTGACCCCAGATATAGAAAAGTTAAAAGAGATTAGCCTGGATTAGGCCACACAGCCAGTTCAGTGGTGGAATGATGGTTTCAATCCAGATCTGCCTGACTTACTTTGCGTTCAGTAGCAAGTAGCTGGCTCAGGTGGTGGTGGTTCTCAAGCATTGTGTCAAGCTCAAAGGTAGCAGAAATGGGCAATGGGGAATGAGATTGGGTGCTGCTGAGTTGGTTTCTGATAGTGACTTTACCCATATCTTTGAAACTGAGACCTCCCCAGGGCCTATGTAGATTCCTAAACTGGGAAAATATTATATGTAGTGCTCACTGTAGGCTAGACTGAGTGCTAAGTATTATGCATGACTTACCTCAATCTTCCCAACAACCCCAGTTTACAGATGCAGAAATGAGTGAGTAGTGAAGTTAAGCTTGCTTAGGGTTGCACTGCTGGGTTTCCAGCCTAGGTATGTCTGATTGCAAACCCCAAGCTGCCTTAGATTGTGTTGTATATGTACACCCATGTTTCTAACATGGAATAGGATGTCTCATCCCTAGTAAGTACCTCCTGTGGACTTTAAGATGAAAAACTTTAGCCTAACTCTTCAGGAAGCCTAGCATAGTTGTAAAAATACTTCAGAAGGCACTTCTGGTTTCTGCTCAGACATGTAGAGTGTGAAAGTTATTCTATCTTTACCTCAAGAAAAAGCTGAGCAAACAAAATCAATGGCCTTTCTTGGGCCCTTTAGAGAGCTAAGTTTGCAGGGCAAACTGCCATCCCAAAATCTGGAGAGAGGTGAGTCCAGAGAGTCAGCAAGATCTGATTGCCTGGAGCAGAAGCCACTGGAGCCATACTAGTAGGAAAACGTAAATGGTAATTTTGATGAACTGCTGGAGGTTGAGTGTGGACTAGCATGGGAATGAGCAACTCCCCCTCACCCCCAACACTTTCCTGGGTTTTACCCTACTTGGTTCTCTTGGTGAAGAGCTGAGAAAGACCCTCTGGTAGCTCTAGCAGGGGATGGGAAGAATCATCTTTGTAATCAGAGCTTTCTCCATAACAACTTATTTCCTAGAGGAAAGCACTTTTTCACAGAGCCTTATCCCATCTGGAGGAGGGCATTTCTCCCATTCTAGCTCCCTTTGGCCTTCCTGGGTCATTTAAGGGGGTACCAAGGGGAACTGAGAAACATTTATGGGCCAGTGTGGGGGCTTACACCTGTAATTCTAGCACTTTGGGGGGTCAAAGTGGCCAGATTGCTTGAGCCCAGGAGTTTGAGACCAGTCTGGGAAATATGGCGAAACCTCATCTTTACAAAAAATACAAAAATAAACCAGGCGTTGTGGCACATGCCTAGGAGGTAGAGGCCACAGTGAGCCATGATTGTGCCACTCTACTGTACTCCACAGCCTGGGTGATAGAGCAAGACACTGCCTCAAAAAAAAAAAAAAAAAAAAAAAAAAAAAAAAAAAAAAAAAAGGAAAGAAAAAATACTTGTGAAGGTTACATCCCAAGGACTCAGACCCACTAAAATGCTGAGATTTAATCATAAGATTATAGAATGCTTCACTTCCCCCATGTTTTTCCACCACACCACCATGACTCTAGGATAGTAACAGTGAATTACAGCTGGAAGAGATGCAAGACACAGTCTCTCTCAGGAGGAGTATCTAGGGAAGCCCAAAGGCAAGAGGAGATCAGACTCTCTCAGGAGGAGTGTCTAGGGAAGCCCAAAGGCAAGAGGAGATAAACCCAAAGACACTAGAGGAACTGGAAGACTCTGACACCTACAGCTATAGCAAACATTAAATACAGCTCAACTTTTAGCCAGATTAACACAAGTTCTCATACTAGAGGCTTATTTACCCCAGTTCCTATGGCCCAATACAGTGGATATTCCACCTTCAGCAAAAAAATTGTAAGCATGCTGAAAGGCAAGAAAAAAACCTCAACAATCAGATGAAACACACCAAACATGAGAACCACACTCAGATGTTGGAATTATCAGACAAGAAATTTAAAATGTGATATGTTAGGGGGTGTCTAATGGTAAAAGTAAACAACAGACCAGAACAGATGGGTAATGTAAATAGAAACTAAGAATCATTCTGGGTGCAGTGGCTAACACCTGTAATTCCAGCACTTTGGGAGGCTGAGGTGGGCAGATCACTTGAAGTCAGGAGTTTGAGACCAGCCAGGCCAACATGGTGAAACCCTGCATTTACTAAAAATACAAAAATTAGCCAGGTGTGGTGGTGCGTACCTGTAGTCCCAGCTACTTGAGAGGCTGAGGTGGGAGAATCGCTTGAGCCTGAGGAGGTGGAGGTTGGAGTGAGCAGAGATCGAGCCAATGCACTTCAGCCTGGGTGACAGTGCGAGACTGTCTCAAAACAAACAAAAAACCCTAAGACTCAAAAGGAAGTGCTAGAAGTTAAAACCTTAAATGAAGAATGCCTTACTGGGCTCATCAGTAGACGGTCTATAGCCAAAGAATCAGTGAGTCTGAAGACAGGTCAACAGAAACTTACCCACTAAAATGCAAAGAGAACCCCCTGCCACCCCCCCAGCCAGAACATTCAAGAACTATGAGCAATTTCAGAAGATGTAAAATGCATTTAACTGGAATACTAGAAAGAGAAAAGAGTGAAGAAGAAATATCTGAAGTAATAAATGGCCAAGAACTTTTCAAAATTAATGACAGACATGAAATCACAGATCCAGGAAGCTCAGAGAACTCCAAGTGGGACAAATACAACACATCTTCAGCTCTGCATTATCTTATTCTAAACCTGTAAACCAAACACCAAGAGAAAATTGTGAAATAAGGTAGAGGAAAAAGCCATCATACCTATAAACATAATTGTAGCTAACTATTTGTTAGAAGCCATGCAAGCAAAAAAAGAGTGTAGTGAAGTATTTAAAGTAATAAAAAACCCTAAGAATCAAAAGGAAGTGCTAGAAGTTAAAACCTTAAATGAAGAATGCCTAAATGGGCTCATTAGCCTAGAATTCTAAATTAACACCTAGAATTCTAAATCTGGCAGAATGACTCTTCAAAAGAGAAGGAGAAATAACTTTCAGATCAAGAGTACTTGATAAAGAGAAATGCATCTCTTTATTTTTTTTTTATTTTTATATTTTTTTGAGACAGAGTCTCACTCTGTCACCCAGGCTGGAGTGCAGTGGTGCGATCTCAGCTGACTGCAACCTCCACTTCCCGGGTTCAAGCAATCCTCTCACCTTAGTCTCCTGAGTAGGGGGGACCACAGGCGCTGATTTTTGTATTTTTAGTAGAGATGGAGTTTTTGCCATGTTGAGCAGACTGGTCCCAAATTCCTGATCTCAAGCGATCCTCCTGCCTCGGCCTCCCCAAGGGCTGTGTTTATAGGCTGGAGCCACCGCGCCTGGCCGGTGAGTATCTCATCCACAGTTTGTTTATGAGACAATTGAGGTCCAGAGCTGTTGAGTGGCTGAACTTAGGAAGGAATTGATCCCAAACCATCTTTTTTCTTTTGTTAAGAAGTTTAAGTTAATGTCAGAAAGTGCAGTTTGAACTCCATGTTAAAACGAGATGTTCAGAGAGAAAAATGGTTCAATTGCACGTTATCCGCTGACTTGGTATCCAAACTCAGCTCTCCTGATTATTTCCTATTGCAATGTCAGACTTTTAGCCTATGTAAAAATATTTTCCCGTGGGTGGGTGGGGAAATGACCAATTTACAGGACGCGAAAATCTAAACGTTCCAAGGGGAAGGCGTCCTAAAGCGAAGATGCACACGCCCGCTCTCGCCGCGCCTGGTCTAAGGCCGCCCGACAGGACTACAAGTCCCAGGCTGCACCGCGGCGCGCGCTGCCCGCCGGGAAGTGTCTCCTGTGCGTCTGCGCGGGAGGTGGAACCCGGCGGCTTGAGGTCCGCCCCGGGTGCTAGGTAGTAACTTTCTCGTAGCTGCTCGGCTCACGGCTCGTGAGGCGGGCCCCGCCACTGTCGCCGCCATGCCCATGAAGGGCCGCTTCCCCATCCGCCGTACCCTCCAATACCTGAACCAGGGGAACCTGGTGTTCAAGGACTCCGTGAAGGTCATGACGGTGAATTACAACACGCGCGGGGAGCTGGGCGAGGGCGCCAGGTAAGTAGCAGCCCCGGCGGCCTGGAGAGCCGTAACCTGTTAGTCATGCTAGCCTGCTGGTAACGTGAGGGAGCCAACGCTGGGCATCCGTTCAGCCCCAGGGCTGGCCCCCCATTGTGGGCGCCCCATTTTACAGATGTCCAGACTGCCGGGCCGGCTGCAGTTGTTACGAGGTTTGGGGGACAGAGGACAATAACTCCCCTCCTAGATCTCCTTCCTCTGGCGCGGTGGGCGAGGCTGACCCGAGGGAGGCCACTAATTGCCTTGGCCCCTGTGGCCAGCAAGGCAAGAGCTGGGGCGGGGTAGCTGCAGATCCTCTCAGGGTGACGGGGGTGACACCCCTGCCCCAGGACGGATCTGAGGATAAAATGAGAGAAAAACAGCCGCGAACACTGATCCTGTCCCGCACAGTTCCGAATGCTTCTCGCGCTTTCTTTCTCTCTTCTGATGCCTACAGAAACCCCAGCTTATCCCCACTCTAAGGCTGGGGAAGCGGACCGAGAGGTTAAGTAACTTAACGGCTCCACGAGACACCATGCCTGCCAGTGAGCGGTGAGCCGGGCTGTGTGGCCCGGAGTAAGTGAAAGTGCTTCCTTCGGAACTCAAGGTTTGGAAGGAAGTGATTATGTCAGCTGTGCAGCCTCAGACCCTACCCCGACTCGGGGAACACCTAGGATGTGTTTCAGCTGGGAGCAGAGTAGGGACTCATTGAATGGCAGCTGGCTAGTGAAAGGTTTTGATTGACCCGGAGGCTGCACTAAGCAAGCCTTAGGGTCTTCTGGTATTCTACATTTATTGAGTATCCTCTGAGCGCTGGGCTGTGCGCTGCGAGTTCAGCAGTGATGGGGGAGACAGCCTTAGCCGGCAGAAACTTTGGGAATGGATGTGTGGGATGGATCAAAATGAGACGTGGCGGGGTGGGGGAGGGAGCAACTCCTTGTGGGGCATGGTCCCCTTGGTGACGGACCTTCACTGCATGGCCCTTCAAGAGAGCCGGAAGCCACTTCCTAGCCATTTGCGCAGGTGAATCTGAGAACTTGGACTTGCCTGGAATCAGCTGGCTTGACGACTTCCTGGAAGACTTGGTCTTGGTCTTAGGGTGAATGAGCACCCAAATACTCCTTCATAACCTACTGCACAACTGTGCACATCTCTGTCCCAGGACAACTGCCAGGCAGATCATGAGAAGGGGTGGGGGGCTCAGTGGGGCCCTCAGTGAACTGGAGAACACGTGCCCTGTCCAGAGGCCCTTCACTGCTTGGCATTGCCGGCTTTGTGGAGAATTTCTGATTTGTCAAGAAGCTGAAATCCGAATTTTTATGTAAATCTCTGGGTTTTAAATGGCCAGCCAATCAAAATAAGCCTATGAGCCTCTTACTCACATTCTCAAATATTTTAATATCCTCTAGGTAAATGAGATACAATCATTCGCTGTTTCTTTGTTCTTGGTGGTGGGGGCTGGCCTGTGCCACCTGTGCCCTCTGTGATCTTGTGCCTGTGGGTTGGAGTCTGCCTGCCTTGCTCTGGCTAGCCACACTCCTCCCCTAATCCCCAGCCCTTGTTTGTTCATGTGCCCTCAGCACTGCAGCTGCCCCACTGGGACCCACCTCCATCCCAAGTGCCTGTGACCAGTACTGCAGTCCTGGACCAGCCAGTCTTTGGGTACCTGCTGGGGGAAGTGGGAAGCTGCCTTGTTTAGTATCTAAGGGCCAAGTTCCTAATCAACCTCTACCAGGTGTTCTACCCTTAAGTGGCCACAGGCCTCAGGGTGAATTTGATTGTGACAGAACAGTGTGATGGAAGGCCAGACTAATCAGCCCAGTTAGACCTAGGGCGTTTACTTCTGACCTCAGTTTCCTTAGTTGTAGAACCCCACCTTCTGGGGTTGTTGAGGATTGGAGAGTCAGATGCCTAGCAAAGTGTCTGACATATAAAGCAGGTGCTCAACTCAAGGTTCCTGCCATTATTAACTTTCCTCCTGTGTTTCAGCAAGAACCATTTTAAGATCTCTTGCATTTCTGTCCTAGTAGCTTAAAGTATGGGAAAGTCCTACCTGGCTATGTCCTGGTTTATTTGTAAAAAGTTCTGTGACATTGGGATACTCTGCAGTGGGGTGGAAACTAAACAGGCATCCTAAGCCCCGGAAGGTAAATTCAGCCTTTGAGCTCCCAGACCTGTGTGCTGTGGGGGTCTCCAAGGCCTCCATTCCTCCCCTAGAGGCAGCAGTTTTCAAGGCTTAACTATTTAATTTGAGTCTTATACCTATATAGTTAAACAACATCTTCAGAGAGCCACTTTTTTTTTTTGAAACAGGATCTTGCTCTGTTGCCTAGGCTGGAATGCAGTGTGCAGTCACAGCTTGCTAGCTCACTGCAACCTCAAACTCCCAGGCTTAAGTGATCCTCCTGCCTCAGCCTCCCAAGTAGTTGGGGCCACAGGCATGTATCACCACACCCAGATAATTTTTTATTTTTTTATAGAGACAGGGTCTCCCTGTGTTGCCCAAGCTGGTCTCAAACTCCTGAGCTCAAGCATTCTTCCTGCCCGGGCTTCCCAAAGTACTGGGATTACAGGTGTGAACCATTGTACCTGGCTGAGAGCTACTTGTTGATTTGTAGTGTTAGGCGTTATCTGTGGACTTGCCACTACAGAATGTGAGAACTTAGCACTGTCACCAACATTGCTACTTCTCACCCCCAAAACCTCCTTACTCCTCCACCCACTCCTCCCAATATTATTCTTCCAGATTTTGTATAGGACAATATTCAGTGTTCAGATTAATATTACTCTGTAAATGCTATACACAATTGAGCCAAATAGAATACTATGGTTATGCATGTTTTTATTTTTATTTTTGCAAGGCCTTTTCTTTTCTTTGGAGTATGAATCAATGTTTAAATCTTCTAAGTTTAAAGGTGTTTCTCCACTCTTAAATTGTAAAAATGTTCCCCCATGTGTAAATACATTGGTCTCATTATTTTAAAATTGTGATATAACCTAGATACAGCATACACCAGTAAGTATACAGCTCCATGAACTGCCACTCATGTTTATACCTTGTCTTCATGACACAAATCACCACGTAGTGCCTTTAATAGTTTCATTTTCAGTTATGCTTTTGCACTGGGGTTAGTTTAGCTTTCAGTACAGATTGGGATACAGATTTCCTTCCCCTCAAATGCCTGCCCAGGGGTCCTCACATCATTCAGGGAATCTCCTAAGAGGATCCCTGCAAGTTGTTTTTCTCAGCTGTTTTGTGGGGCAGGGTCCTCTGAGAATCTGATGAAAGCACTGGACTTTCTCCCTAGAAGAATACCTATGCATAAAATTTTAGGTTGAAAACTCTGTTTCACAGGTTTCATTTCTTCCCTTTTGCAGGAAATTTGTATTTTTCAACATACCTCAGATTCAATACAAAAACCCTTGGGTGCAGATCATGATGTTTAAGAATATGACACCATCACCCTTTCTGCGATTCTACTTAGGTGAGTGGGCCCTCCGCTGTGGTCCAGGGTCTGTCCCAGACATGCCTGGAGAGACTGCGCCCTTCCTGCGGGAGCGTCAGGACGACCTGCAACGCACACTGTTATGGTGTGTCCATGACTCCTGGCACCTCTGGCTCCCCCATACTGAGGCACACAGCAGCCACT
This sequence comes from Plecturocebus donacophilus, assembly GCA_004027715.1. Lineage (NCBI taxonomy): Eukaryota > Metazoa > Chordata > Mammalia > Primates > Pitheciidae > Plecturocebus > Plecturocebus donacophilus. Next base: position 22,069 of record PVKP010018199.1, on the reverse strand, counting down.
CAGGTCTGGACTCCTCTCCCTCTCTAGCCTCATCTCTCCTTGTCCTCCGCCTCACACTATGAGGCTAATTTTTCCAAAGTCCCTTGTCACACCTCAAGCGTGTTCCTGGCCTGGAATCCCCTTTCTACCTTTCTTTGCTCATTTAGCTGAAAAAAAAAAATTCCTTCAAAGCTCAGCATGGGCACCACTTCTAGGAAGGCTTCCTGCATCCTAGAGTGACCTCCCACATGTCCCCAGAACCCCTCTGTCTTAGTGCTGTGTGTGTCCTCTTAGGACTGTGTGCACTTACACGATGCTGTTCATGTTCGGACCAGGCGCTAAGTGATGTTTATTCCATTAAGTTAGGTGCCTGCTGGAAACCCAGGAGGGCAGCTATTCTGGTCCAGCTCGCAGACACTTTGATCCTGAGCAAGCAACAGTCCCATTTCAAAATTTGTCAACTGAAGGCAAAATGTCTGCCTTACATGGCTATGAGAATCAAATGAAGTGTAGGTTGGGAAATGCTTCAGGAAAGAAAATGGCCATGATTTTTCATTCATTCCACAAATATGTAACACATGTCTCCTAGACCCGGTGCTGGGATTTCAGGAAGCCACACAAAGATTTCTGCTGCCCTCATCGAGATTATATCCAGCAGAGGGAGACAGAGAATGAACAAGAAATTTCACAAAAGATTAGTGATGTGGACCTGGTGGTGCAGTTGCTTATCCCTGTAATCCCAGCATTTGGGGAGGCTGAAGATGGTGGATCTCTTGAGCTTAGGAGTTTGAGACCAGCATGGGCAACATGATGAAACCCCATCTCTACCAAAAAAAAAAATATTTAGTCAGGTGGCACATGCCTGTGTTCCCAGCTACTTGGGGGGCTGAGGCAGGAGGATTTATTGAGCCTGGGAGGCAGAGGTTGCAGTGAGCCAAGATTATGCCACTGCACTTCAGCCTGGGCGACAGAGTGAGACCCTGTCTTAAAAAAAAAAAAAAAGATTAGTGCTGTGAGAAACAGACAACAGGCAAGGTTGGAAGGGTGGTCCTGTGGCAGTTTGTGCATGTGAGCTTTGTTTGTTTTTTAAACAAACTTTACTGAGGTGTAATTTACCTCAGTGTGCTAGTAATGGCACACCCAGGTAGCACGTGCAGCTGGATGGGTTCTGGCCATTGCTATATACTTGTGCACTTATGTACATGCCCCAAGACACAGAATGCCCCAGCACTGCAGTAAGTTCCTTAGTGCTGCTTTCTAGTTAATTTCCCTTCCACTGGAGACAATCTGTTATGCCTTCTTTCACTATAGATGCTTTTTGTTTTAGAATGTCGTGTAACTAGAATCTCATGGTATGTGTTCTCTTGTGCCTGTGTCTTCTACTCAGGTTTTGAGATTCACCCAGGTTACGTTTTGCAGTTTTTCCTGTTTCTGGCAGGGTGGTATTTGATTCTGTGAATGTATTGCAGTGTGTCTGTCCACTCGCCTGTCAATGACCCTTTGGGTTTTTGTAAGATGCTGAGAGAGTTAAAAGTATGAGATTTATGAGAGAGAAGACCTTGAAAGAAATGGGGAGAGTAAGAAGGCCAGGCAGGGAAGGTCGCCAGAAATACAGGTGAGGACACATCTCTGGGAGTATTGGTATTCTAGCCCTGCGATGAGTACAAAAGGCCAGACCCTAGACCCCAGCCAGGGAGAGCATGGGCTGCCCAGGTGCTGCACAGATCCCAGCAGTACTCCACAGGGTTGTCAGCTCAGCAGCTCCTCCTGGGTGGTACTTGCTCACCGCTTGACAGGAGGTTTGAGTGGCAGGCCTCCAGGCTGCCAAGAAGAAAGCTACAGCAACGGTCTGCGTAGGCTGTGCAGGTCTTTTCTGTGAACAGAGACTTTCAGGCCTCCTGGGGGTATACCTGAGTGCAGCTGCCAGGTCACAGCGCAGCTATATATTTAAGGTTCTCAGGCACCGTCTTTCCAAAGCCATGGTGCCGTGTTCCAGTCACAGGGTGCTAGAGTTCCAGCAGCTGCATCTCCTTGCTTACGCCGGTGTTGTTAGTTGTATTAATATCCCAGGGCTGCTGTAACAACTGACCCCAAACTTGGTGGCTTCACATAAATGTATTGTCTTGCAGATCTGTGGGTTAGGAGTCCAGCATGGGCCAGGACCAGTGTCAGCAGAGCCTTCCTTGCTGGAGGCTTGTGGAGAACCCATGTCCTTGTCTTTCCTAGACTCTAGGGCCTGTCCACATTGTTTGGCTTGTGGTCTTGTTCTACCATCTTCAAAGCCAGCAACCTTGCATATGCGGCCATCCCCCCATCCTTCCACCTCTCTCTGGCCACAGCCTGTCCAGGTGCTCCAGTTCTAAGGACCTGTAGGATTAACTGGCCCTTTGGATGATCCAGGATCCTCTCTTCATCTCAAGGTCCTTAACTTTAATCACATCTGTTACGTCCCTTTTGCTGTGTAAGGTTCTAGGGGTTAGGATGTGGATATCTCTGGGGACCATTATTCTGCCCACAAATTATCTTTTAAATTGTATCCATTCCATTGAGTATCTATCTCATTGGAGTTTTAATTTGCATTCCTCCCAAGTATCTTTTCTGGTGTGTATTGGCCACAGATATTTCTTTTATAAAAGAGTCTGTTTGAATCTTTTTTCCATTTAAAAAAAAAACTGGGCTGCTTTCTTGTCGAGTTCTTTATGTGTTCTGGGTGCATTTCTTTTGTCAGAGATAATGTCTTGTGACTGTTTTCTCTCAGTCTGTGGCCTGCTTTTCATTTTCTTAGTGGTGTTTTTTGAAGAGCAGAAATTTTAATTTTGATGAATTCAGTTTATCATTTTTTTATTTTTTTAAAGATGGGGTCTCACTGTTGCCGAGTCTGAGTGCAGGTGCATTCTATCCTAAATTCACTTATTTCCATTAGTTTTTATTTTCTAGATTCCTCAGGATTTTCTACAGGCACTGTAATAATATCATCTGCAAATAAAGACAGTTGTACTTCTTTTTCAATCTTTATTTTGTCTTATCTCACTGGCTAAAGTGGCAGTAATATTTTGCATTTCTACCAGCAGCGTATGAGAGTTTCAGTTACTCTCCATCCTCATTAGCACTTGGTATTGTCTGTGCTTTTAAAATTTTAGTCATTTACATATCTCGTTGTGGTTTCAATATGTATTTTCCTAGTGACTCATTGAGCTCTCCTCATTCCATGTGCTTATTATTTGCCCTTTTAAAAATTTTAGTTAACTGTTTATTCAGTGATATGGTTTGGATCTGTGTCCCCACTCAAATCTCACGTTCAGTTGTAATTGCCAACATTGAGGTAGAGAGTGTGGTGGGCCTGGTCCAGTCACCATGGGGGCGGTTTCTCATGAATGTTTAGCAGCATCCCCTTTGGTACTGTGATTGTGATAGTGAGTTCTCTTGAGATCTGGCTGTTTAAAAGTGTGGCACCTCCCCCTTCTCTCTCTCCCACTCCTGATCCCACCACGTGAGACTCCTTGCTCCCCCCTTTGCCTTCTGCCATAATTGGAAGCTTCCTGAGGCCTCCCCAGAAGCAGAAGCTGCTGTGCTTCCTGTACAGCCTGCAAAACCATGAGCCAATTAAGACTCTTTTCTCTATAAATTACCCAGCCTCAGGCATTTCTTTATAGCAATTCGAGAATAGACTAATACATTCAGATACTTTGCCCATTTTATTAGTTGGATTGTCATATTGCATTGTGAGAGTTTTTTTTATATATTCTGGATACAAGTCATTTATCAGGTATGTGCACTATAAATATTTTCTCCCAGACTGTGGGTTATGGTGTCTTCTGAACTGCAAAAGTTTTTGATTTTCAGGTTATAGACTTTTTTTCTTTTATGGATTATGTTGTTAATGTCATCTCTAAAATATATTTGCCTAGGTAAGGTCATGACAGCTTTCTCCCGTGTTCTCTTCTAGAAGTTTTATAAAAGTTTGCGTGCTTACATTTAGGTCTTGGACCCATTTTGAGTTTTAATTTTTAAAATGTTAACGTTGCGGGGTAAAGGTCTAAATTCACTTGTTAGCATATAGATAGCCAGTTGTCCCCGCACTGTTTGTTGAAAAGATTATCTTTCTTCATTGAATCATCTTGGTATCTTTGCTGAAAAGCAGTTGGGCTTACAAATAAGGGTTTATTTCTGGACTCAGTTTTGTTCCATTACAGTGTTATGTCTGTTCTTATACTAGTACCACACTATCTTGATTATAGTAATTTTAATTTATTGTAAAATTGAAATTGGAAAGTAAATGTTCTCCCATTTTCTCGTTTTTCAGAATTGTTGTGGTTCTTTTGGGTCGTTTGCATTTTCCTATGAATTGTAGGCTTAACTTCTAAATTTCTACCAAAATACCTCCTGGGATTTTGATAGGGATTGGATTGATTGAATCTATGTAGATCAGTTTGGGGAGAATTGCCATCTTAAGAATATTGGGTCTTTCTATCTATGAACGTGGAATGTCTTTCTATTAAAATAGCATGCTTTTTTACATATCTAAAGTTTATACTTGCTCAGGTCTAAAGAAATATGGAAAAAGGAAGGGTGGGATTATGGATTATATAATAACAAATATATCTATTTTATTAAAATGTTTCTGCCACTAAAAGCAAGTCCTACATTACAAGTTTTTGAGTCCCAGTGTGCTGAGTTCTGCTTCTTTTCTGGCTTGTGTTTTCTGTTTCCAGATTCTGGGGAGCAGGTCCTGGTGGATGTGGAGACCAAGAGCAATAAGGAGATCATGGAGCACATCAGAAAAATCTTGGGGAAAACTGAGTGAGTTGTTTGGTTTGACCTGGAAGGAGCAAACTTCTCAGCCCAGAGAATTTGAGGAAGAAAGGGTGGGAAGGGTGTTGAGAGATAAGATTCTCTGACAGTGAACCCCAGACAGTAACAAGAGCCGGGCTGCTCACCAAATCACTAAACCTCTGTAAGCTTTCTCTCCCTTGGCTGTACAGTGTGAGAAGTACCTCTCTCCCTCCTATGGGGATGGGAAACTGAAACGCAGCTGCTAACCCTTCTCCTGGGAATTTCAGCTTGGAGCTAGCAGATGTCTAGTCCCAGGGCTCCTGATGACAGGTCTTTCTTTCCATGAATGAGAAGAGACAGAAAGGGAGGGAAGCCAAAAAAGTCTGTCTTTGAGAAACTGCACAGAGGCCTTTTCAGGCTCCTTTATTCTGTGATTGTTTGTCAGAGCTGTGGGCCCCCCTGTGGCAGCAGAAAGGCGGACTACACTGTGTAGGCTTGCTCCTGTGGTCTGAGGGAACAACAAACAGCAGGCCTTCCTGCACTCCTCTCCCAGGGGCCAGCAGGGAGGGAGGGATAGGCTTTGGGAGTGAGGAGCACGTTAGAAGGGAGGAGATCCAGGTGTCCCTGGAGGATGGTGGGGCTGTCTTGGCTGAGAAACTGCCCCTGTGCCGGTGCTGAGTCGCCAGTGCTTGGTTGACATCTGTGCTCTTTGGCAGGGAGGCTCTCAGGGAAGAGGAGGAGGAGAAAAAGCAGCTCTCACACCCAGCCAACTTCGGCCCTCGAAAGTACTGCCTGCGGGAGTGCATCTGTGAAGTGGAAGGGCAGGTGCCCTGCCCCAGCCTGGTGCCATTACCCAAGGAGATGACAGGGAAGTACAAAGCTGCTCTGAAAGCCAATGCCCAGGACTAAGGCCCATGGTCTCTGTGGGCTGGGGTGAAGGTGTCTGACCAATGGGGAGATTGGAATGGGGTTACTTTGGCCCAGGAAGCCCCTGGAGACTCTGGAAATCCTTTTTGCAATAAAAGGTCTCCTTTACACACCTGTGTAAAAGAACGTGGGGAGAGGAGGGTCTGCAGCTGAGCTGCTAAATGAATATCCATGTTCCACTGGCCAATAAAATGCTTCCTAACAGCAGCTTGGTGTGTACCCGGTCCTAGGCAAGAGGAAGGCCTGCATAGTGGAAAGGCTTTGGGCCTGGGAGGTTAAAGCTACAGCCTATTGACACTTGTTTTGGTCCTGCGACCCTTCACTGGTCTTTGCTTTGAATCTTCCTCTGGGCCCTACTCTGGAGATCATAATGGCTGCTATGGTTGAGTCTGGCTGGTGCCGTCTGTGGTTGGCAGTGTGGATGCCCTTCCATTCAGGTCCTTGGGATATTTTTCAGAAATCCAAAGGCAACCCTTTGTGTACTGCTTTTTAAAGTTGATGACTCTTGCCTGCTGGGGGGCCTAGCCATGGGCCAGAGATGGAGGAGCCCCAGGGGTTGACAGGCCAGCCTTACTCAGGCACATACTTGCTGGCCAGTCAGCCACTACCAGACCGTGGCCCAGCCACTGTGTGTATTAGCAGGGAGGTTTGTAGGCCACGGAGGAAAGGAGACACCACCTGGTGGAGACTTTGGTGCTTTGCTGGGGTATGGTGTCTGCAGCTGGCTGCCTGGCTCTGCTGGCTCCCTCAGGCCCTGCTTATATCAAGCTCTGGAGGAGGGAGTGATGCATTATTGAGCGCCTTCCTAGTTCTTTCCTCATAAGACACTGATGTGACTATCACTTTAGTTATGCTAAGGTGGAGGTTTCAGCCTCCAGAAGACAGCAGAGCCCTCTAGGTCACCTTAAGAACAGAATTTAGCTAGGCTGGGTGTGGTGGCTCATTCCTGTAATCCCAGCACTTTGGGAGGCTGACGTGGGCAGATCATTTGGGCCCAGGAGATTAAGACCAGCCTGGGCAATGTGGCAAGACCTTGTCCCTACAAAAAATACAAGTTAGCTGGGTGTGGTGTTATGCGTCTGTAGTCCCAGCTATTTGGGAGGCTGAGGTGGGAGAATCTCTTGAGCCTGGGAGGTCGAGGCTATAGTAAGTCGTGGTCGTGCCACTGCACTCCAGCCTGGGCCACAGAGCAAGACTGACTCAAGAAAAAAAATTTTAAGGCTGGGCGCGTTGGCTCACGCCTGTAATCCCAGCACTTTAGGAGGCCGAGGTGGGCGGATCATGAGGTCAGAAGATTGAGACTATCCTGGCCAACATGGTGAAACCCGTCTCTACTAAAAATACAAAAACTTAGCTGGGCATGGTGGCATGCGCCTGTAGTCCCACCTACTCGGGAGGTTGAGGCAGGAGAATCACTTGAACCTGGGAGGCGGAGGTTGCAGTGAGTAGAGTTCACGCCACTGTAGTCCAATGTAGGTGACAGAGCAAGACTGCCTAAAAAAAAAAAAATTCAAATAGGTTTAATTATAAAGTGAAGGACCAGTTGGATCATGGACCCCTAGAAACTCAGCCAAGGAGACTTGACTTTATTTGATTCAGGCAGGCAGTGGTTAAAATAATTAAAAAAAGATGGTGGTGATTGGAAGAGCAGGACTGAAGTTTTCATTCCTCTACTTACTGGGGCCTTGACCAAGTCTTAAAGCTTTCTGGGTCTGTAACTGAAACTGTAAATGGAGAAAAGGCTGCCTTTTCTGCCACATGAAGTAGCTGGCCGGTGAAATGATGTCACACTACAATGTGTTTCACTAAACTGTTGGTGATTATCACATTAAACTGAGCAGATTTGGATCTTTTACATTTGATGCTCAACTTTGATTTTGTACCAGACCTGTGTTTGGGGTGATGGCTTGTGGGGGGTGGGAGGGGATGGTGGGCAGGAGTCTGATGTGTATTGGACAGGTGTTCCTTGAGTGACTACAGACTTCTGAAGGGGGTGTTTAATTGAAATCTAGTGGCTTGTCTCTCTGCCAACAGCATTTCGGAGGGTGGGTGGAAAAAGCTCTCTGCCACTGAGAGCCCTCCTGCTGCTGGTTTCAGTTTCCCACCCAACTGATTCCAGTCTTGACCTTGACATCAGCCTTCTGGGCTTTCTGCTTGGCTGCAAGGGCTCTTCAGAAAGCACCTAGTTCCTTTTGGTCTTTATCTGCACTTTTTAGGTCTCTATAGCTTGTGACACAGAAAGCCTTCCTCTAATGCTTAAAGAGGCTGCTAACCAGCAGGAACGTCCTAAACCAAGAGTGGTGACCTCTCTCTAGACAGAATAAATGTCTAGTCCCTAATGGGATAGAAAACTAGGGTTTGAGTTCAGGCTTGACACAGGAGTGATGGGTGTAAGGTGGACAGCCCAGACCCAGAAGGGATATGTGTGGAGGCAGCAGCCATTCTTGTGGTGCAGTTACTTACTGCTTGTGTGGCTGGCTTCACGGGCAGCAGATAATTTGTGGAAATAAACATTCTTTTCTTTTTTTTATTCCCCTTATAGGCTACTTGACCCTGGATAGTTTATCTTTGAACCTTTGTCTTTCCCTATTTTGTTTAGTAGGGATAAAAGATGGGTTTAAAATGTACAGAAATGGAGAAAATCAGAGAAAATGTAAGGATTTTGTAATTGATACACGTTCTTAATCTTACTTGAATAAGCAGTGTTCACCAGCCTTCTTCTTCTGAAATGACCACATTTCTTCTCTTTGAGGCACTACCTGGCAGTGCCATCTAAACCTGTATCTGCTGTGGTCCCAGTTAGGAGGCTGAGACAGGAAGACTGCTTGAGCTCAGGAGGTTGAGGCTGCAGTGCACTCCAGCCTTGGTGACAGAACAAGGCCCTATCTGGCTGCCAGTGAATTCTGTTGTGCATCTGACTTGGGACTTCAGAATCCTCACCTGGAACATGAGAGGTGAGATTTGAATATGTTCTGACTTCTGGAACTTATTTTTACCCTTGATAATCACACATATCCTTAGAGAGTGAGCTTGCCAGTTTAAGGCCTGTCTGTAGTGACACCTGAGTGGTTAGCAGCCCAACTGTGTTCTGCTCCAGAAACATCTGTTTGGCTTTCCTAGTTCCACACCAAGGAGCTGCCCTGCTGCTGGGTGGATGTAAAGACTGTCCTGCCAGGGTTTCCCGCTAAAGGCATTAACAAGTCCAGTGGACCACAGAGGGCCCAATCCCCCTTGGCCACTAAGGCTAAGGTAGGAGCTGGAGAGCTGTAGAGACAGGACCACCAGGATGCTTCATTTCCACGACAAAGGAGAGTGCTGCATTGTCTAAGGGCCAGGGGTCACTATTATGAAGAAAAATGAGGAGCAGGATGCACGTTAGTCTTTAATTCACTTTTAATAGTATAAACCTCATTTAGGTAGTAGTATTAAGCCACAACAATAATGCCACATTGAAACAGCATTTAATAAAATGCATAAAGCTAATTCATGCACTGCAATACTCTATATACAAACACAACAATGCAAATTCTTCAAGACTGAAGACATTGATTAGATATAAAATTCAGTTTAAAAAGAACATGCTATTTTTTAAATGCCATCACATAAACAAAGTGATTTCACAGGGAGAAGAAAGCTGTATAAAGCTGCAGCTTTCAACAGGTTTTAAACCTGGCATTAAAATGTAATGGCATAACCAATATTTTTTATATTGTGAAGGGCAGAGGTTACAGAAACGGTCCCAAGAAAATCTAACACCCAAATTTTCCTTTGATAGACAGATGCCTTTAAAAGGGCTGGTAATGCAGTTACATTCTAACAGAGAAGTCCAAACTACAAGTAAAAACTACAGCTTGTACTGTGAAAAATGTGCAGCTTTTCAGTTATAAAACTAGTTGAACACTGGTTTACAAGATAATCTGTAGAACAGAGAGACTGTAGAAAAATATTCCAGCACTTGAGTTGTGTGGCAGCAGCATTTGAGTCCATGAATGCTATGGTTGTTAAAATAATTGATTATACTTTCCTAAAGAAAAGCCTTTTTTTTAATGTAAAGTCTACTACTTCCAAATGTTATCCAAACACTAAACTTTAACAGTCTATCAATCAATAAATGTTGAGCATTTTTTTCTATGTTGCATGTATAAATATCAAGACACCAAAATTATTGGCTTCTTAACTGGAAGTATAGCTGGGCATTAAAAATATCTGACATTTTTCTCCCCTCAAAGATACTTTTTTAAGCTCACATTTTAGTTTTAGATTGCTGTTAAGATAAATAGCCCCAAAGGAAATTTTTTATTTCATTTAGAGACTGTGACGCTTCTATTTTCATTTTAAGTAGAAAGCCACTTTCAATAGTGATTGTCATGACAGGCTATGACAGGGAAAGGTCACACAATCTTGTGGGATGAGGCCAGTGAAATAGCAGAACTTTCTCTACATCAAAAACAGGGAAGCTGAAGGCTAAATAACCCACTGTCTCACAAAAGGCACTGAGTACTATGGTCTCATAAAGTGTTAACACATCTTAATAACTTATTTTTAAAAGAAAAGAAAAAGAGTAACCTGTGGATTATGTGAGTTTTTGCAGTGATCCAGTGCTTCCTTCCAGCAGGCCCCTGCTTCCCAGGTCCATGAGCAACTACTGCTGGGCCAGGCCCTGGCTCTCCAGGGCCAAGTCTCACCGAGTCTCAGTTTAAGGCCAGATTAAGGGGTAAAATTCATCAGAATAGACCTGGACAAGGAAAATTTGGTATCTGTAGCTTTTTAAGGACACACAATATCCATATTAAAATGTAATTTTTATCTGAAAATTTAAAATCATAATTTACAGAAAGGAATTAAGTCTGTGGATTTCATTCACATGCTTACAGTCAGAGAAGTAACTTGCAGTTTGTAGCTTATATGCCACAAAGGTTAGCCATCAATGTCCATGCTTAATTTTAAAGAATACTTGCTAGGTTATTTTTAATTAGCGATAGAGAGATGGGAATTTCTATTTGCTTATTCACAGGACAGTACCCTAAATCTTGCTGACTGAGCACAGAGCAAGCCTGGGACATTGCTACCATGTTTGGGAGTCAGGCCTCACTTAGAGCGTTCTGAATCTCTGACCGTAATGCCTGTTTCTGGGCTGCTCAACGGAACTGAGTAGCTGGGAAGGCTGATGGCTCAACTCAACTGCCAAGTTCCTTCCAGGTAGGCCATGAGTAGGTGCACAAAAAATTCCCATTTAGTTTTAGATATTAAGATAAACTGTCTTCCAGCTTCCTGGCTCTTGTCTGAACCTAGAGAATATAGAGAAATGTCACCCTGTCAGAACCTTTTCTGCCTGGAATTATTCCTTGTGCAGAATGGAGATTCTGACTTCATGGCCCTTCACAGTCACGCTCACCCAAAGGAAAATAGAGTGAAGAAATCATCAGCAAATCTTCCCCACCGAGGGACCTTGCAACACCCACATCAGTTTACATTAGGAACTTTATCAAAAACTCTCTTTAAAACATAAGGAAAGTTTGGATACATGTCTGTATACATAATATACATCTATGTACACATACACACACTATATACACTGTACATATAGAGGGGATATAAACACATGTACATTCATTCAGTCTTGCAGCCTAGTAACCTGTACACGCACAATGCTGCTGAAGGGACTCAGGGCTGGACATGTGAAGTGCACGCTGGTGGGAGGCACACAATGAGGAGGTCCACACCCTGCATACAAAAGACCCAAACCAACCCTGTCTCAATGAGGGGTTGGCTTTTAAAATTTACATCAAAGTTAAGACATTTCCAAAGAGCCACATAACCGAGAGAATGGAGGCTGGATAAAGGAAGCTCATGGGGCATCTGCTTTGCTGGCCGAGGCATTCCCAGGGCCCAATGGGCACCACCCTCCCTAGGAGAAGACTGGCTGTCAGATGATGAGACTTTCCATGATCTGGACTTAGAGAGGCGTTAAAATGTTACCCATGACCCCATTGCATGTAAAGTCATTTACACTGGAAAGTTGCAACAAAATTCCAGACTCCAATGACATCAGGTCCCAGAACATGGATGCACAGATGTGGTATGAACTGCTGATTGCAGCCAGGGGCTGGAAGCCCTGCAGAGGGAGGGCTGTGAGCAAGACTGCTCTGCAGGAAATGTCCTTAAAGTACTATTAGAGTAAAAGCACTAGAAACAGCTAGAGTCCTTAGAATTTTTTGCTCCTTGCCATAACTACCCCCCAGACAAGACAGCTAAGTATGTGTGTAGCATGGATATTGCCATGAGATTAGGGAGCCCAAGGCATCCATGGTTACCACCAGGCTTAGTGTCCTAACTGCCTCAGAAGAGTCCACATTCAATTCTGACAATGACAAGCTAAAAATCAGTCCCTCTTGAGGGCAGTTACACAACACATCTTACAAGTGACTATACCTGAAATTAAATATAAAGCCCAGAACAGCAAAAGAACCTCAACCAACAGTCTTATGGCAAGGGTTAGACAAATAATGGAACCCCACAGAACACACACACAGAAATGTCAAATTTGGAGAGTATGGTAGGTAACATACTTCCTTAAAAACATCTTCCAGGAGTAACTTGAAAAGTGTTAGTTGCTCAACTAATTTGGTCTTTCAAAAAATCTCTTCCTGTCCTGTTTTTTATGTTAATGTGTAATGATCTCCACCAATTTCAACATTTATCTGTCTTAACCCAACATTATCTGAGACAGCATGTGTCTGTTCCACCTCTCTGAGCCAGCTGCCTCTCCTCACTGAGGGAGGAGCCGCCAGGCCAGTAGAAGAGGGAGCATGATGTGGCTCTGTGGAGTTCAACAGCCAGAGGACACGTCTCACTTCATGAAACCCAAAGTTTCACAAACTGCTAACAAGGGTTATAAGCCTTGTGAAAGACAGAGCCCAAGTAGTTGGTTTGGATCTCTTTCTTGACTTTGGGCTGACTTTCCTTAACCAACCTGACAGGAGATGAAATGGACCTGCAGTCAAAGGCTTGAAATGAGTTCAAGCACCAAGAATTCAGGTTACGTGGACATGATCCTTAAATAAAAGGCCACTTCAATATAAGGCCAAGAGGATCTGAGAAACCGACAAAGTAGTGTTCAAAACCCAAAACAGTCCCTGGAATCAGCCATCACCAGCGAAGGAACTTAAAGAGCAAGACCAGGTTAGAATCAGCACCTTTCTAAGCAAAATCACATTTTCTGCAAGGCTGTTTCACCAGAGCCCGAGACTCCTTATCCACCTGAGTCTAAATGGTCTACTGGCTGCCATTGAGTGACCTGGGAATGAGAAAAGGGGCTGGTGGAGACCTTTTCACCAACACCAAGAACTGGGATCTGAAGGCTGTTATGTGTGTATTCCCAAGGAACTGCAACATGGCCCTCATGCTCACACTCAAGAATCAAAAGGACAGAAGGCAGGCAACAATCTGTGTAAGAAGCACAGCTGGGCTTCAGGATGCCCGCTACTAAAATCCTTCACAAGCAGAGATGAAACAAACCTGCCATAATTCCATTGCCTCAGCCGGCTGTCTTAATTTTGAAACTGAAAACAAATCAGGGTTAGAAAAGTAAAAATTAAGCTGGCAAAATTAAATCCTTTCCATCAGTTTATAATGGCCACCCCCACTATTCTCCAAAATTTGTAGAATTAGAAAATGATACAATTAAATCTAAAGAACTTAGAAGTTGGAGATACTGTTCCCACTTACCCCACTAACAGTGACTTGCGTAAAGTGCTGCTAACCCTTCGGGATAAAGCATTCTGTTCTGCCTTGAGCCTGTGACAGCTTCCACTGCCTGCACCCCTGTGCAGCACATGTGTGGCACCAGCCTGAGCCAGATCAGAGCACCTGTGAGGCAGGGGAGGTTCTGGGGATCTTTTTTGGTATCATCTGATTAACAAATCAACAGGCAAACTTAACCTGACAAGGTGCTTTTTCGTGCTTTTTCTTAATCTAGACTATTCAAAAGAGAAAATGCTTGACCTTCCACGTGCCATGTTTCTCAAACAGGAAGAGCTTGCTATTTATTCACATCCATGAGAATTTATGGGTGTTGAAAGTTAGATGTAACTAACTTTCTTATCAGCATCCTCTGTTCTTGCTGTAAACTCTGGTTGCTATAATTTATGAGGAAAAAGACAATCACCTCGGGAATGGGAATAGTGGATTGTTTTTAAGGAGGAGGCAGGCTGCATTTAAAATGCTCAGGGGTGGTCGGCTGGCACACACCTGGGGGAACCAAAGTGCAGAGTGTGCTAGTAATATTAACAGACTTGCCAACAGAGATGCTGAGTCTGCACACATTTTTTAAATCTCTGGTATTAAGGTCAACAGGAAGAAACGGCTGAAACCTTCCATCCAGCTTTACCAGGCTCTGGGCACTCTGACCAGGTGGCACAGCAAGCTCCTGCCTAGCCCCACTCCAGCCTCACAGTTCTGACAGAGCTGCATAAACATGAGTCCTTTTCAAGGGGGCATTTGGAGTTTTAAGTCCTGGGAAGGTAACCCTCACACTCCAAGCCCACACTCCTCCATCTGGACAAACACACAGGCACCCCCAATTGTATTGGAAGTACTGTCAAGGGCTCAAAATGCCAACCTTGCACTTTTCAGTAAGAAGGCTCCATCTGCCATGAGCGCTGGACGTGACTTGGGGATGTTTGCACTTGCTAGAGGAATTGTACATCTCATTTGGCAGTTAATGTCTGATTAATTGCAATCCAATTCAGACAACTAAGTCATCAGAGGAGAACCCCAGGTTCTAGAGGGATCTGTAGATGCCCATCAGAGACCAGGACCAACTGGTCAGGGAACCTGACAAATGTCCGCTCTATGGCTAGAAGCTTCTTGTCTGGATCACCACCGACTGTGCCACCACACTCTCACTTACTGCATGATGCAAATGAGCCATGTTTCCATTCACAGAATTCAGCTCAACCACAACATGCGCAAACAATTAGGAATGATACCTTTTCTTAAACATAAATGATTGTCTCCTGTACCCTAGTGAGTTTTCACAGAAATCATTAGCATTTCGGCAAAAGACATATACAGTTTTCCATTTGCCCTGCCCACAGGCAAGATGTTGCTAACATTACACATTGCTAAGTGCTTAGAAAGTGCTAATATTATTACCCTGGTAATTAGTATCTATAATTCCAAGGACTTTTTATATATATATATATATATATATACACACATACTATTCTCTTAGGTTCCTTCAGTTTTCTTTAATACTAGTCTCTGACATTAGAAAACCTTTCTGTTTTTTGCCCTTTGAGAATTTCTAAATATAAATTGAGTTAAAAGATTGTTCCAAAATCTGATGCTTCATCAAAAGGCATTAAAACATTTCTTATGTCAGGAAAGGATCCTACTAGTCTTAATTGCTATTGTCTGGGATTAACAGATAAGGAAAAACCAGACAGGAAATGGCTAACATATGGAAATATTTGCACATACCAAAATACCACTACTTTACTTTTCTTTGTATGTGAACGGTCCTGGGAGGATTCTTTTGCTCCTTGGCAGGTGTGTGGTGTGCACTATAGACTGGCTCCGGTGATCTGGCCATTATACTCTGCTGTCTCCATCTTGAGGATGTAGGGGATTATGCTGTCTATCGAAACATTGCCAATGAGACCAGTAAAAAAAAGTTCTTCTGTTATGTTGGAGCTCATCAGCCTGAGTGCCGGCAGGCGAACAAGGATCCGGGCCAATCTGTAAAAGGGAGAGTCATTGGAAAATGAGACTTTGATGCCCTTCAACCACAGCTCAGCGCGCTTGGGGCCCTGTCTGAACTGCGCTGAATCACAACAAATGCATCCTTCTACCCACCTCTTTTTTCTGATTTCAACAGTTCCTCTTATAAAAAATTTATCATGAGAAAAAAACAAGGAGTACAAAATGTATGTACAGATATATTCCCTTCAAGACTCTTGTTTATTCCAACTCTCTTCACCCCCATCAAAAAGAAAAAACTTGGAAATTCATCAACAGACGACAGGTTAAAGTAGGAGTCTTCATATGATGAACTGCTACAGACTCATTTAAAAAAGGATAATATTGGGAGGCTGAGACAGAAGAATCACTTGAACCTGGGAGGTGCAGGTTGCAGTGAGCTGAGATCATGCCACTGCACTCCAGCCTGGGCAACAAACAGCCAAACTGCGTCTCAAAAAAAAAAAAAAAAATGGGTAACAAAAATCTGTATTTACTGATCAGGAAAGACATCCATGACATATTGCTCAATAAAAACTTAAAAGAAGCTTATAAAACAGCAAGTATAGAGTTATATCTAAAGTATTGGGAAAATGTTCACCACAATGCTAAGAGTTGGGCTGTGGGTACTGGGACTGCAGGTGATTTTACTTATTTTTTTTTGTACTGCTGTAATTCCCAGTGTTCATTTAGCATTATAAATAAAGCAGTAAAATAGCTTTCATTTTGAAGAAACCTGGGGTGGAGGGTGCACCATGACGCTGCCCTGGAAGGCCACTCAACTCTGTGTATCTGAAGTGTCCCATGTGACCAGGCCATTCCCCAGCCAAGAATGGATCCCAGGTGAAAAAGTGGAGCATGTGTCAGGATGCTACTGCAGTGCCATGTGTGACAGCCCAAACTGGACCTACTTTTTCATTAGCAGGGAACTAGGAACCACAAAAAATGATGAAGAAGAGTACGTACGGTTATTATATATTACATGAAAAGGTTACAAAACTTTTGGTATTTTATGATCCCAATTACATACATAAAAAATTTCTGGAAGTGAATACACAGAATGTTAACAGTAGGTATCTCTGGATAGTGTTTTGTGTTTTTTGTTTTGTTTTTATGTTGAGACAGCATCTTCCTCTGTCATCCAGGCTGCAGTGCAGTGATGTGATCACAGCTCTCTGCAGCCTCAACCTCCCAGGCTCAAGTGATCCTCCCACCTCAGCCTCCTGAGTAGCTGAGATTACAGGTACACACCACTACACCTGGCTAATTTTTAATTTTTCTTCTCCTAGAGATGGGGTCTCACTATGTTGCCCAGGATGTTTTCAAACTCCAGGGCTCAAACAATCCTCCCTAAGTGTTGGGTTTACAGGTGTGAGTCACCATGGCCTGCCCCTACATAGTGCTTTTTTAGAAGTTTTCTTTTTCCTTTTTGCTTTCTAGAACACTCTAAGTTTTTCTACAGTGAATACTATTTTTAAAATGAGAAGATGTGTTCATATTATGCAAGTAGCATTCCAGCACCAGCATCCATTCACCCAGCCACAATGAGTTGCTGTGCTCCAATCTTGCAGGGCACACAAAGTTCTAAGGGACCCACCATCTCAGCTGGGCCTTAGAGGCTGGCTAAGATTTCTGTCAGCAGAGATACAAAGAATTGGGAGGGGTGAGAAGTATTTCAGGAGGAATAATCAATATGAGAAAAGGAACAAGAATGGTAAGAGTAAAAAATGGATATTCCAGACAGTAAATATCAAGATAAAAAAATGAATACGCAAACCAGGTGTAAAACATTCTAGGGCCTTTTCTTTGAGAACTATCTCTGAGTGAATTTCTGAGCCCTATAAGAAAGCCTCCCTTAATACATGTAACAAACCTGCACATTCTGCACATGTACCCCAGAACTTAAAGTACAATTTAAAAACAAAAAGCCTCCCTTATCGTTTTGGACTTCAAGTCACTTGTCATCACCCTACCAAACCCTGGGTCCCCGACTGGACAGGAGTGACTCATGATGTTTTCAGACATAACTACTTTCCAAGGCCACAGAGTTGCTGATGTTAAAGTGATTCTAGAGTGTGCTGTGGTTCTGCCAGCAGACCCAGAGGGCCATTTCCAGCCATCTTTTGGCCATGGTTAACTGTTGGGGAGCAGGCCTCTAGCCTCCTCAGGGGACAACCTGACTGGACACCTGGCTGGGTGTATAAATTCTGGGTGTGGGTGCATTCTCTGAGATTTCATTCTCTATGTGTTGAGCAAGAAGTTATTCTAGATTCATGATGAGGCCTTCAGTGATTACAGTAGAAAATGGATCTAGCTTTTGTAAAACCCACATCTGGGCAATGGAAGTGTGCCGAAAGGAGGAGGAGGCTCTTGTCTACCAGCAGGACCAGCCAGCTACAAGATGCCCCCAGTCACACCAGATAAATGGCGGGGGAACTGTCCTGGTTTTAGCGGTGAAACACTAAGGAGCTGGTTACCCACTGGGGGACAAAATCATTTTTTTTGAGAAGCACTGGGCCAGAAGGGGTAGCCCCCAAGACACTCTGTTCCATGGGGCTCCTGCAGACTGAGGTCTGTGCAGGGGACACACTCTGGTGAAGGTGGGCCTGTGTGTCTTCCCACGCTGTCAATTTTGTTCCAATGTTTATTTTAGGGGGATATGGTGGGGAGGGAAATACTTTACTTGAAAGGGTCTCAAATTTATGTAGCTTCTGGTATGGACATCTTCTGACTGTAGCTTCTAACAATCAGAAGCTGTCACAGGAAAGCATTCTTCCATCCTTGGCTGGAAAGCCTGTCAATGCATTCTGCCCTCTGGCAGATCTGAAAACTTTCCTGCCTAAATCTGCATGAGAAAAGCTAATTTATATATATTATATACATACATACATATATATATATATATATATATATATATATATATATATATGGCTGCACATTCATTACAAGTAATATTAATTTTCACCCAAATAAACTTTTTTCCATCAGTTTATCTGAAGGTAAAATGACTTTATACAACTCATCCATTCCTTTATAGGGGTCAGGTTTGATTTCTGTGTCAATGAGAACTTTTCTGTCAAGTACTCTAGCACTGCCTCTTTAGTGGATACTGACCAGAGAAGCAGACCTTTCAAACTATTTTGGATAAGGGAATCTCCATGAGAACTCAGACCTCATGTACAGTGTTAGTCCACAACAAGCCATATAGCATCTGCTCCAACTTTTCCAATTAAAGAATAGCAATCTGAGGCCACAGTCACAGTCACACAGCAATGCTATAATCAGCTGCAGTCCTGGGCCTCCTGCTGGCACTCTCTATGCCGCCTCTAGAATTCAATAATTCTCTCTAGCTCTTGGGGGCTTGTAAAAAAACAAAACTCAAGAATTAGAGTGTGATCCAATGGAGGCTCTATCAGGCTGCTAAAAATGGAAAGGCTAACACAATTTATATTTGAAACTACAGACTCAACCATACTCTTTGCTGCCCCAAGCAAGAGCATGTGCCTAAATGACTCACCGGTAGGTATCTTCCGAGTAAGTTTTCTGAACATAGTCCTGCAACTCCATCTGTGCCTTTTCTTGGAATTTTTCAATCTGGCTTGTGCTGGTCAAACCTGGATGATCTGAAAACAGAAAAGTACCTCCAAATTTCCTCTGAATTTGGAAAGTCTCACTTGCAGACTTCTTAGTATTTTTAGTCAAACTTCTGCAAACTTCACATGTATAACAAACTGAACTCAAAGACTGATCTAGTTTGGGTATTATTAGAACGCTGGGTTTTCCCGTTTTCTGCCCAGGCCTGAAGTTCCTGGGAGGGGGTCGGGGACCCTGAATAGATGCCAGCCTGAGCAGTCCCACCTGGTTGGTTCCAGACATCTGGCTTTCTACTACCCTAGAAAACATAGTTTTAAAAACTATCACATAAAATTAGAAATTGTCATTTACTTTCTAAATATTTGATTATATAATTTGTCTCAAGTTTATTAGCTATTTTGTTGTTAGTGAATGGAGGGCTGGGAAGGAAGAGGAAAAGGTTAAGTTGTGTCTAACCCCTACTGTGAGGTCAGCAGTCAGCCTAAGTGACTTCTTCAGAGGCCTCGAGAGAACAGCTGAGGGAAGTGAGGCCAGCCCAGGCATCCTGATTGCTGCCTCTTCATCTCCTGCAAACGTACCTTTTAGCATGCTCTGCAGCAGCTGCTGCTACTGCTATACACATTCTGTGCAAACAGGTAGAGCTTCAATGTGTACTGGATTATATGTGCAAACAAAACTTGGAAACTCGCAAAGAGCCAAAAACAGAAAAAAAAGGACATCGGGTGGTAGCACATTTTTGTATGCTGTAGTCTTGTTTGGCCAATGGTTTAATTAGGACACAAATCTATTCAGTGTGTGACATCAGGCACTGGAGCAAAATGTCTCTGGGGCTGTAAAGGCAAGAATTAACTGCATTTATGTATTTATGTTATCTAGCAAAACATCTAGGTCACATGTAATCCACAGAGCTCTTTCTATACCACTGATGACAACATGTTCATGTTCAGAAACATCAGCAGATACACGTGGAAAAGGGTCATGCATCCCCACTGCATATCTTACCGGGGCTAAAGAGAACTATAGCTTTAAGGTATGCATACTCATAGCCGTCTATATCCAGCTTCGCCATGCTGTTACAGAACTCTTGCAGCTTCCAGATGTGCTCCATGACTTGCTTTATCCGGTCACCAGAAAGTTTATCTAGAAACCAAGATCACAAATCTCTGAGAAAGGTGGGTAAGGACAATAAAACCAGCTTATTTGAGGGTCACAGATGGAAAGAAATGGGACATTTCACTTTTAAAAATCAGTAATCTCAAGATGAACAAGAGCTTCATTTTCCAGCTGCAGGTGAAGTGACAAGAGGTATGCAAAGTCTGCTCCAATGTGGGTTCTACCTCAATAATGAACTCCTAGACCAGTGATTGTTCCTGGCCCTGCCGCCAGACAGCTCCCTTGGCCTGTAGGTGTACATTGAGAATTCCTTTTATTCTGTGCCTGAATAATCATGTCTTTATTCTGAAGATTCACAGTTCATACATATGGTTAGGTTTTTCCAAGTCTCTGCAGGCATCTGAACATTAAATGCTGGCATTTTTTAGTTGTCAGAACAATTTTCTTTAGTTGGGTGTCTACTATGTTGCCCAGGCTGAACATGAACTCATGAGCTCAAGTGATCCTCCCGCCTCAGCATCCTGCATAGCTGGGACTACAGGTATACATCACCATGCCTGGCTTTAGAAAAATTTTATATGTTATTTCATTTAATCTTCATGACAATACCTTACTGGCAGTATTATTATTATACTCAGTTAAAAATAAAACTGGCTAGTTGTGGTAGCTCATGCCTCTAGTCCCAATGTTTTGGGAGGCCAAGGCAGGAGGATTGTTTGAGGTCAGGAGTTTGAGACCAGCTTGTGCAACATCATGAGACTCTGTCTCTACCAAAAAAAAAAAAAAAAAAAAAAAGAAAACTAAAGCTCATTTGTGAACAAATCTTACACAACTTCAATAAAATCTAGGGTTTTTTTTTTTTTTTTTTGAGTCTCGCTGTGTCGCCAAGGCTGGAGTGCAGTGGCACGGTCTTGGCTCACCATAGCCTCCACCTCCTTGGTTCAAGTAATTTTTCTGCCTCAGCCTCCCAAGTAGCTGGGATTATAGGCGCTCATCACCATGCCTAATTTTTGTATTTTTGGTAGAGATGGGGGTTTCATCATGTTGTCCAAGCTGGTCTGGAATTCCTCACCTCAAGTGACCCATCTGCCTCAGCCTCCCAAAGTGCTGGGATTACAGGTGTGAGCCACTGTACCTGGCCTGTTACAGGGTTTTTAAAACTTCACCATTATATAACTATTCCAAGGAAATAACTAGAAAAACAAATATATGAATAGGTTACTCACATTCCTAGATATCAAACACTTGGAATGCCCAGTTAAAAGTGAAGTTCCAAGCCTAGGCAGCATGGTTAAACCTCCTCTCTATAAAAATAATATAAAAATTAGCTGGGTGTGATGGCAAGTGCCTGTAGTTGCAGCTACTTAGGAGGCTAAGGCAGGAGGATCACTTGAACCCAGGGGTTCAAGGGTGTAGTGAGCTACAACTGCCACTGCACTCCAGCTTAGCAACACAGACTGTTGAAAAAAAACTTCCACTTCAGCTGCAAATATAGATTTTCAGTGTTCCTTCAAATCCTGGGAAAGACAGTGGTCTTCAGTGTGTCACAGACATGTTGCATGTGGAGAGACAACAATGGCTGCCTCCTATTCCTGACATTCCTGACACTGCTGATGTTTTGAACACCAAATACTAGATAGTTGCAACAGATCTCACTAGAAGAGAGTCATTTGTTGATTCATATGGAGCAGCCTGGGTGAGGTACATGTGTCCTGGACTAGGGTCAGCATGATGTGGGTTTGCGCCCTAGTTTTTCTTTTTTTTTTAAACAGTCTTACCTCACTCTGTCACCCAGGCTGGAGTGCAGTGGCACAATCTCGGTTCACTGCAATCTCTGCCTCCTGGGTTCAAGTGATTCTCATGCCTCAGCCTCCCAAGTAGCTGGAATTACAGGCATGCACTACCATGCCCGGCTAGTGTGTGTGTGTGTGTGTGTGTGTGT
>PVKP010018198.1:0-44696 GCA_004027715.1 Plecturocebus donacophilus | reverse complement strand
GGCTCACTGCAACCTCCACCTCTGGGTTCAAACGATCCTCCAACCTCAGCCTCCTGAGTAGCTGGGACTACAGGTAAGCACTACCACGCCTAGCTAATTTTCATGTTGGCCAGGCTGGTCTCCAACTCCTGGCTTCAAGTGATCCACCTGCCTCAGCCTCCCAAAGTGCTAGAATTACAGGTGTAAGCCAACATGCCCAGGCTCATAATGTTTTAAGAAAGCTCATGAATTTGTGTTGGGCTGCATTCAAAGCCGTCCTGAGCCACAAGCTTGATTTAGACCAAGGGGCAAAACCCAAAAGGCTAGTTGGTGGACAACTATAAGCCAGAAAAACAAAATACCTATCAGTAAGGAAGCTCCAGGCAAGGGGCTAGCCAGACCTCAGCTAGAGGTGGGGACATCAGCACGGAGGTCTGTAAGGTGGATCTCCTTTGTGACCTCCAAGTTAAACTGGATGGCCCCTCTTCCTGGCAGCTAAGATCCTAGAGTAGAGAAAGGACAGTGTTCCTATAGTCAGCAAATTTTTAGGAAATGTTACCTTGGTCTAATTATTGTGCTATGAAGTCAGGAGAAAGCCCCTGCCCTCATAAAGTGGACATCTCCTATAACTGGAAATGACGGATTTTTTTTTTTTTTTGAGACAGAGTCTTGCTCTGTCCCCAGGCTAGAATACAAAGGGGTGATCTTGGCTTACTACAACCTCTGCCGCCCAGGTTCAAGCGATTCCCCTGCCTCAGCCTACCAAGTAGCTGCGATTACAGGCATGCGCCACCATACCCAGCTAATTTTTTGTATTTTAGTAGAGACGGGGTTTCATCGTGTTGACCAGGATGCTCTTGATCTCCTGACCTCGTGATCCACCCACCTTGACCTCCCAAAGTGCTGGGATTACAGGTGTGAGCCACCATGCCCAGCCAAAATGATGGATTTTCATGGTGACCTTAGAGCTGGAAGGTGCCTTGGAAAACTCACAAAGCAACAAACCAGCATTTCCTTGCTGTTGGGCATCCCATTCTTCTTTTTTTTTTTTTTGAGACGGAGTCTAGCTCTGTTGTCCAGGCTGGAGCACAATGGCGCGATCTCAGCTCACTGCAACCTCCACCTCCCAGGTTCAAGCAATTCTCCAGCCTCAGCCTACCAAGTAGCTGGGATTACAGGCATGCACCGCCACTCCCAGATCATTTTTGTATTTTTATTAGAGATGAGGTTTCACCACGTTGGCTAGGCTGGTCTTGAACTTCTGACCTCAAGTGATCCACTCACCTCAGCCTCCCAAAGTGCTGGGATTACAGACATGAGCCATTGTGCCTGGCCAGGCATTCCACTCTTGCCTTTAATTAGTCGCGTGCTCCTGATGCACTCAAGACTTCCACACCTGCTGCTTTTTCTCTTGTTCAGGGCAACTCATCCTTGTTCTTTAAGCTGCACATTTGTGAGGCAGCCGGCCCCTGCCGAGAGGACTGTCATTTTCATTAAAGGTTGAAGCCAGCACTCAGGATATTAAGAACTTCAAATGAGCAAACTATGTTCCTTCTGACTTCATCAGCATTTTATTTTTACCCTCGGGCATGGAGAGACAGACAACCAGGAGAAAGTGGCATCATTTGATGCACTACATTTGTTTAACTATAGGGAGGGGAGGGAGAAAGGGAGGAAATGGAGAAGCGACCAGCTTCTGATATCACAAGTTTTCATACAGACTAGACTCCATTCACATGAGACAAGCATCCCCCTCGACTCCATAGAGACCCTGGTCACACATAAGTCACTGAGCAGCATCCTGATGCCTTACGTTAGCCTTGGAAATGGCTGCAAAACACAAACTTTTTTGCTTGTGCCATTTAAAAGATCACCTAAATTGGGTGTCTCCAATCTTTTGGGTTCCTTGGGCTACGTGGAAGAAGAATTGTCTTGGGCCACACATAAAATACACTAATGATAGCTGATGAGCTAAAAACCAAACAAACAAAACACAAAAATATAAATCAAATAATGTTTTCAGTAAGTTTGGGCCAGGCCGTGGATTGGACAAGCTCGATCTAAATGTTCTTGCAACAAACACACAATCTGATCTTAAGGAAACTAACAGAAGAGAAACATTAGTACTTTAAGCTGTGAAAAGAAGTTCCTTAGAACAAAAGTAAAAGAACTTAAAAAGATTTTTAAAAATAAACCCGTAGAGCCCCCAACAAAGGAAGTACCACTTCCCTTTCGCTACAATGGCAATCCTAACTCATTTCAATCTTTAAGGAAGAGAAAAACATGTAGAATTTCCTGGTTTTTTTTTTTAACCTGTTTTATTCAGCTACTGCATATAGCTGAGTATGTAATGAAGAACCCGGCTGGTGTTTACAGGACAGCTAATACTGCACATCCAGCAAACACTAGGTAAGGTCAGCGGCACATTTTTGGAAGACACTACTGTGCCCACAAACAGGGTAGACGATACTGAAAACTGTTATCAGATGATAATCTTCCAGCCAATCTCTCACTTCTCAGTCTCTCCCACTTCACAACTTTTCAAAAAGCAGAGGAAACAAAACCACACACAATCCTACCACCATCTGGCAGCTTCAGACCAGCAAGCACGAGATTCTGGCACGCACCATACTGGCAGCCACAAAGACCAATATTCCTCTTTGTTGCTGTTTTAAAAGCAAAGCTAAAACGGTAATACGGAGACACAAAAACACGGACACGCTCGCACTATGGGAAAACCACGTTAGAAGCAAACACATTCCAACAGGGAGGCTGCCCTGTCTGTGTTTTGGATGGAATGGTGTCTGGTTGCAAAACCCTGTGGGGGTGTCACCTGGGAAATGCCGGCTGGCTCCCCAACATCTGCCACCATGAACCCCCACTGCCATGGTCTGCCTCTGCTGCGTGGGCACAGAAAGAGGCTCCTGCTGAAGCCAGGTCTGAAGCGACTCGATGACGCCAGCTCCTGCCAGCGAAGCAGATGTGGTCTGATGCAGAAACCACATGTCGTTTTCTTAGTTCACAGAATTGAACTGTCGGGTAGATAAGGTGTGCACAGTATTCGGATCAGGGCTTTATCTCCCAGGCAGTCTTCTTGGATTGTCAGATAATTTAGAAGGTGGCCAGAGGAATATGGAATCAGAACCAGAGAGTTAGTGTTTTAGGGATGAGAGTAAGAGCCTGCTACATCCATCCCCCACAAAGGGACTGCTGTATGCTGGGACTCTGCAGAGACAGCCCTCGCACTGCCTTGCTCCCTGCCTTCTTACTGGGCTCCCGCTGGGGATCAGAATTTCCTGTGATAAACATCTATCCTTAAACCCGCTAGCACCTAAAATCAGGTTTCATGTGTGAGTCACTGGCCTAAGAACTACTTTATTCCTTTAAGAGGTTTCTGTACATCCCCAAACTATGCCGGAATATAATGACTTTATCATCAACTCTTAGGAGGCAATCTTGAGGTTTTCCATATTATTAGGAAAAGCTATGATTTACTGAGCGCTTGCAATGTGACAAACTCTTACAGGAATGTTGTTTAAAAAAATCTCATTATACTCCTCTTATAGGTATCATTATAAAGTAGGCATCTCTCTTTGAGACAGAATCTCACTCTGTTGTCCAGGCTGGAGTGCAGCGGTGCAATCTTGGCTCACTGCAACTTCCGTTTCCCAGGTTCACGCGATTCTCGTGCCTCAGCTCCCGAGTAGCTGGGACTACAGGCGTGTGCCACCACACCCAACTAATTTTTGGGTCTGTTTTGTTTTTTGTTTTTTTTTGAGCCAGAGTTTTGCTCTTGTTGCCCAGGCTGGAGTGCAATGGCACGATCTCAGCTCACTGCAACCTCCGCCTGCTGGGTTCAAGCGATTCTCCTGCCTCAGCCTCCCGAGTAGCTGGGATTACAGGCAACTGCCATTACACCCAGCTAACTTTTGTGTTTTTAGTAGAGACAGGGTTTCACCATGTTGGTCAGGCTGGCCTCGAACTCCTGACCCCAGGTGAGCCACCCACCTCGGCCTCCCAAAGTGCTGGGATTATAGGCATGGGCTGTCATACCTGGCCACTAAGTTTTGTATTTTTTAGTAGAAACAGGGTTTCATCATGTTGGCCAGGCTGGTCTCAAACTCCTGATCTCAAGTGATCCACCTGCCTCAGCCTCCCAAAGTGCTGAGATTGCAGGCATGAGCCACTGCGCCCAGCCAAAAGTAGGTATCATTATCCTCATTTTACAGATGAGGACGACGGTACTCAAAGAGGTTAAGCAACTTGCCCAAAGTCACACAGAATTCAGAATTTACATCCAGGGCTGAGTCTACAGCTAGAACTTTAACTACTCCATTCTTGGGGGTATCCCACTGTCACCAGGACATTACGAATAGAAACATTTGGCAGACAGGGAGTTAGGTTTTCTTCCCCCACCCCCATCCTCTAACTGGGAGAAAATAAGAGCCTTTCCCTCTGAACATCTGTTTTATCAGCCAGATTCAAACTATGCTGTCGCCACTTCCTCAGTAAACCATGACGGTTGGCCGGTCCACATCCAAGGCCGATGAGTACAGGGTGGACCTGTACTGTCAGGCTTCAGCATGAATCACCTCCTGCCGGCTTCCTTTGGCAGGGCGCACTGCTTATTCATGCAGAGGACCCCTCCCTATTTGCGAGGAGAATAGATCCTGAAATCACCCTTTCAGCTACTGACTACTGTCTGCAACCCATCTTAGCAGGAGGCATCTTCAGTACAGCTTCCCAGGGATGGGCCCCCGACTCCTGCTTAGCTGAATTCAGGATCCTGCTTTCTAGAAATTGATGTTTTAGAAACAGCTTCTGACATAGCAGGAGCTCAACACACATGAATAAATAGAATGCGGCAGACATGCCAAGCTTCGCGATCTAGGCTGTAATATTTGTTCTTCCTTGATTCTTTCCCCGCTCCTCCTCATCCCTCTTCCCCGTTTTCACTGTACACCTTTGCTGAGTTAAAGTTCCAGAGAAAAAGTGGCTGCAATTAAGCCAAGACTCTATCAAAGGCCCTTGGGGGAAGCAGTCCAAGGAGAGAGGATGTGTTCTGCAGCTGATTTCCTGGCCAAATTCATCTGGGGTCATTTAAACTAACTCATCTACTATCTTCTCCTCTCTGCCTCTTCCATTTCTATCTCAAGTCATACATACCTTCCCAGGTGGTTTCTGAATGAGTGTCTAGATGGTTTCCGACCCAAGCAGAGGTTAAAAAAAAAAAGTAATTGAAATTCTAACCCTGGAATAGCCAACAAGAGGCTGGCTCTTACCACTCAAGAGAGAAAGCAAGTGTGAGGCTCACGCAGAAGAGAAAGCAGCAGCGCGACATAACCAAAGTGCCCTTAAGTCCCTACGAGCTAAGCAAGCCCCAGCCTCCCAGCCTCCATCTATTCAATGAAGGGCATGACTAGTTTTAGTTTCTAGCTCCCAAACTGAGTCTCAGGTCAAGCGGTGGTAATGTGAATCCAAAAACTATTCTCAATAAGTCTAAAAGCCTCTTTACTGCTCAGGCTAACTTAAGCACACACAGTCCTTTGGTTTCTGTTGGAATTATATAAAACCTGATAAAAATGACCCCAGGCTAAGAGTTACCATATATCTTTAAAGAAAGGGGAGGGGGGCTTAATTATTACTTAAAAATGTAATTTGTTCAGTAAATAAAGATTTTACAAAGCTTGAGGTAGGTCGGGTAGATTGGTAAAATGCAAAGAGTCCTCAGTGGTTAGAAGCCGCCGCTTTAAGTGGAAGAAAAAATGTGTATCCCCAAAACTTTTTCCCTTTCCTGCCCAATTACCATGAAAATGGGACATGATTCTAGAATCCTGACGGCCCTTTGAGGTTAAACTAAACTGCTGTATATTAGATGCCCCCGAGAGCTAGTCATGTGATCAAGACTTTTCTAGGTAACCCAAGCCACTCTCGTTCCTCTTCTGGTTCTCCTTCTCCTGCACTGTTCTCTTCCCCACATCCACTTTAGCTCTTGTGTTCTTCTAATAGAATGCAGATGAGGAGAATAATTACCAATGAATGACTGAAACCTGACTCCTGCTCAGTCATCAGTTAGGAATTGCCAGAAGGCAATGGGATTGTGGGACACAGGCTGACCACATGTCCCAAGCATAAGCACAGGAGCCAGGATAACATGATAGCCTCGCCTCCTCCAGCAAGGTCATTGCCCAGCTGCAGAGGACCAGTAGGGTCTGATTTGTCACCACTGTATCGAGCATGTTCGGATTGCCCACATCTGTTCCTTCCCTCTGTCCTGGGGTATGACGAGGGCCCTAATTCCCAACCTGGAAGTCCTATGCAAAAAGCTGTTTCCTTGTTTTTTGTTTTTTAGAATGAACTCTTCACAGATAAAGGCAGGGATGGTAAATGGGTTTCTCTCCTGGGCTAATTCTGATCAGCTGTATGGATGCCTGGGGCACTGTGTGGAGGGGCTACGGCCGGCTATGCACTTGATGGAAAATGGATTGCCTAGATCAGCTAGTAATGTCTGCTCCAATCGCAGGAGCAGTGGAAGGGTGCAGACTCTGTATTCGCTACCCTGGGCCTAAGATCTCAAAAGAGAACTCAAGACACAACTTGTTAAACTTCAGTATACACAACGATTGCCAGGGAATTGTGCTAAATATACATTCTGATCCAGAAGGGCTAGAGATTTGGCATATCTGACAGGTTTCCACAAAATGCTGACTTGCTACTAGACCACCAACCACACTTGGAGTGAAAGGAGCTAGAATACTTTCACCAGCCAGAATACTTTCCCAAGCTCCCTTAGAACATCATCAGCATGCAGACCCCTGCCAGGTGAAGTCCAGCTGGACTGGCTGTCCTGAGACAGTAAACGTGACTGTTTGCCCGGTGTGCCACTGAAGGACATGGGGTCTGCTGCTGGGACAGGTTCCTGCTGATGAAGCTCTCCACCCCTCGCCTTAGGCTCCCAGCCCAAACCACACTCTTCCCTTTAACCAGAGGCCCTCCTACCAAGGAGTGAAATGGCAACCCCGCTCTAGAGGAAAGAGAGAGGATGGGAGGGCTGACAGTGTCTGTGGGCAAAGTGGTGTGACAGCAGAAGAGTAAAAAAGAGTTCCTTGGTTCCCACCTGCTCCCATCCTCCCCATGTCTAGGACATTTAGGTAACGTCCCAGAGTGACCTAGTATAAAAAGGTGGGCAAGGGGCCAGGCGCAGTGGCTCATGCCTGTAATCCCAGCACTTTGGGAGGCTGACGCAGGCAGAGCACTTGAGGTCAGGAGTTTGAGACCATCCTGGCCAACATGGAGAAACCCCGTCTCTACTAAAACTACAAAAATGAGCCAGGCATGGTGGCACGCGCCTGTAATCCCAGCTACTCGGGAAGCTGAAGCAGAATTGCTTGAACCCAGGAGGTAGAGGTTGCAGTGAACCAAGATCGTGCCACTGCACTCCAGCCTGGAAGACAGAGTGAGACTCCATTTCGGGGAGAAGGGGGAAGGTGGGCAAGAAGTAAGCTTTCATCTTCTCCCTTGCAGAGGATTAGAAGCGGTTCAGAGGCCTCCAGTCCTTGCAAATAAGGATGGGAGAACAGAGACAGAGAGGGACAGGGAGACTAAGGGGACCAAGTGCATTCTCACACTTACTGTGCTGTCCTGGGCTCACTGCTCCATGGGCCTGTGTCCTCCATTAGACAGCGACCACCTTGGACGAACAACCACGTGTGAGCCATTCCTGACTTCCCAGCATCTGGCAAAATGCATGACTTAGAATAAAGACTCAGCTGATGTTTGCAGATAAAGGGGGGAAAGTTTTTAAACTGGACAATATCTTACTGTGAAGAGCAGGTACTCCTAACATTTTGGCAGCTCAGCTAACTCTTAGCTCCCAGGAGAGGGACGTGAGCAGTTCTTCATACCGATAAGATTCACCTGTGGATCCCCTCTCCCTGGTGATGTGTAAACAAGAGGGACAGGAGATCTGGACCATAAAGCTGTGGGCTCTGAGAGGCCTGCCTAGTTTGAGAGTCAAGGTCATCTAGGGAAAGAACGTTATGTAAGTGCTCATCTAACAAAGGATATTTAGATCAATCCTCGGCTTTTCTGCCTGCCTTTCAAATAAAACTAAGTATATGAGCACCTACCATGCTCATATACACATAATGTGCAAGACATTATTAACAAGAGGATCATGATTCTTCTTCCAAAACAGACATGCTCAAAAGAAAAAAATGAAAACAAAACAATGAATTGAGTCTTTTTATTTTATGACATGGAGCTGGTACAGACCTCAAAAGTCCCCATAAGGCTGGAACCTGGCCCATTAAAATGCTCACAATACTCAGGACATATTCTTTTAGAAGATAATTACTAACAATCTCGGAAGCTTCAGGTCCCCTTATATGCTATGAGAAAAGCCTTCATGGGAACAGATCTGTTGCCATGACAACAATCATTTGGCTGCGTATAAAGAAGGGTAGGGGACCTAACAAATGGTATTCTAAACCGTCAGCCCTGGGATTTCTTAAAGCCACTTTATAAAGAACCGTCAGCATCTAGGAGAATCTAAAAGCTGAATGAGACCTTAGGAGTAACCTAGTTTCACATGACACCAGAATTTCTTCTTTACCGTCCCTACCAAATAGTCATTTGGACTCAGCTAAAACATCTCCAGAGCCGGAGAACTTGCTCCCCTTTATGCTGGGAGGAAGACGGTAGGGAGCTTTCTTCAATAATCCCGGAGTGAGGTGAGCAGAGGTACAAGGGAGGGAGTAATTACTTGAAGGACCTTCCCCTTTCCGAACAGGAGATTTAGGCTTTAACCGTGCCTGCCATGAGCTCAAGGAGCCCAAACAAAACAAACAAAAAAAATGCCTGCAAGGGAGCTTCTCCCAGATCTCTAATACGGAGCTGGTTTCCACTTCTACCCATTCAATGCCGCCTGGAAATTCATGGTTGTCACTGTTATGCTACATGGAAACAGCACCAAGGACCCTGGCGCTATTCCGTGAACCATGTGGAAGGCTGCATGGGGAAAACCACAGCCATGTGCCTTGTATCCACGTGCTGTACAAACAGTGCATCTGCATGAGTACACGTGTGCACAAGCCCACCAGAGAGACCCCCCAGCACGTGACTCTTAACAGCCGCCTCTGCAGAGCATCACTAAAGATGGCTTTGCCCATCAATTACCTTTTCAGACAAATGCACGTGGATTATTAGGTAACTCACAGGGAAACACATTTGTGTAGACCAAGACTGGAGAAAGAGCCGGGGTGAGCTGAGGGGATTGCTGAGTAAGTAGCATGCATCACGAAAGTGGGTACAAGACCCACTGAAGGAGAAGTAAATGCCTTGCCCACGTGTTGCTGCTATGAGGAGCGCTGTGACCTGTCGAGGAGCCTTTCAGGCTCAGCCAATCTGAGCACATGACCTCCAACTGTCAGCTGGCATCCCCTCATTAAGTTGAGGTTCCACTAAGACAGGTGCCTGGGACACGCTCCTACAGGCTACCTCCATTCTGCCCACACAGAACAGCACAGACCCTCAGATTCCTGCAATTCACCACACCCCTCATCTCACCACCCACCTCAACACTTTCCAGATGGCCTTTAGATACCATTGGCATCTTTCAGCAATCACTCCGGGCTGACATAGTGAGACACGGTTCATCAGCCTGAACAAGCTTAATGGCCCATTTCATGTGAGAAAGAGAATCAGAAATATTAAAAGGAAATACCCTATTTTTTAAACTCCAGTTTACTTAGTACCTTATCAGTAATGTCTACCATCCCCAAAGAAGACTGAAAAAAATCAAAAAGATTTGCATGACCTACAATGTGATCTTGATCTCAGACACCTGAGTAGACACCCAAGCGTATTCGCACAGAAGCAGATTTGATGTGAAGATGGCACCTGTGAACAGGGACCTCCCAGAGCCAATGCTTACCCCAGGGAGTGCTCTGCTGCTGGTGGGGCTCACAGAAAGCCAGAATGCAGCCTCTGAGCTTTTCTACCAAGGTTCCCAATCAGGAACTCAGCACTCATTTGGGGAAGAACCTAGCAAATCATCTTAATGGTACTTAATTTGCAAACTTACTAATGTTTCAGGCAGGAATTAGCTGCTGCAGGAATTAGTATCGATTTGGTGAGCATCCTACAGGGGCGACATTAGACCACTCCAAACCAGCAGTGACAACTGGGGGAGAAAGAAAGCACAAAGAGCAGCTCCTGACCACAAGGCAGAGGACAAAGAGTCGGGTGATGGCAGGAGCAGACACATCCTCATTACAGAAAAGAAGCCAGGACTGTCCCCAACTGTGGGACTGGTGGCCGCCATTTCCAGATGACTGCACATGCCCACAGGAAATGGCACAGGCAGGGCAGTCATTAGGAGAGAAGAGCTTTGCATTCACCTAACTGAAAAGACAAGCTTGCATTCCCTGAGATGCTGGTTTATTTTAGGAGACAATTACCCAGTTGTTATAAAGCTGAAACTGACCTTTCAGGTAGAAATCTTGACATCAGGGATCTTCTTGTCCCAAGTAGGAAAAACCATGAGATTTTAACAACCAAGTTGAGAGAGAGAAAGAGAGAGAGAGAGAGAGAGAGAGAGAGAGAGAGAGAGAGAGAGAGAGAGTGTATGTGTGTGTGTGTGTGTGAGTGAGAGAGAGAGAGAGAGAGAGAAAGAAACACAAAGAAACACAAGTGAACTTAACAGCAGGGACAGATTTCATCACCAGGCAATCCTAGGTCACTAGATTAACACTGAATTGTATTCAGCCCACAAACAAACATTCGAAAGCAGATTAAGAATGTTGTGTTGGAAAATGAGATTAAACAAATCCAATTTTCTTATTTTTTTAAGTTCAAAAGACTGAAACCCATCAAATGAATTAAGTAAACAGGACAACTACCATCCAGCCCCACTGGACAAGTGGACAAATCTCGTAGGCAGGCTATCCCTGCAAATTTCAGTTCTCAGAAAGCAAAGAATGGTGCTATGACAGGAAGAGAGGTCTCGGGGGCATTTCTGTGGCCCTGGAAGGATGGCCTGATTCCTGAAGGTAAGCTGGAGGTATGCATCTATACCCAGGCTGTCTCTCGATACACTCAGCCATCTGAGGACCATCTTACAGATGAGGAGCAAGACTCAGAGAGCAGAACAATTTGCTCAGGGCAACGTACCGAGCAGGAGTACACCACAGAGGTTAAGATTCAGGGTTCTGGAGATGGATATCCCTGATCCCTGTTCCAGCTCTCCCTCCAACCAATGGTATAACCTTGGGTGATGTCCACTCTGACGTCATCAAACAGGAGCTCCTCCACAGTGCTATCAAGGAATGAATGGGATCATCCAGTAGGATGCTGAGCACCAGGCCCTGTGCACAGAGTCAGATAACCATACAATTAACATGCAAACCTACAGCTGTCTGATTCCAGAACTCTTCTCTGCCTCTATATGCACAGCTTCATGCAACAAAAGACTCTCAGCTAAATCTGGTTCTGGATTTACTTCTCAACTCACTGCAAAATGCATTTGAGTTTCCTGTTTCATTTATCAATTCCTTTGCAGAAATGTGTGTAACAATTGGGAGGAGAGTGTCACTGTTTCCAAAGACAGCTACAGAAAGGTCCTTCAAGCCTCTGGGGGCTGCTATGTACAGCTCCACAGGTAGCTCACTGCACAAGTCAAAGAGAATGCTATTTGCATAGACGAGTCATGGGCATCCTAAAGCCTGGTTTCTACCCCAGTCAAATCCAGAATGAGATCTGAGGAGTACTGAGTCATGGCATTGCCTGCTCTGCTGCCCCATCCCTTTCTTTCCTTTTGTTTTGGCTGTTGGTAAACTTCAAACTAGATTCATTTGTTCTCAGCCATGGCAAGGTTTAAAGGTTAGGGATATGGCTGGGTGCAGTGGCTGTAATCTCAGCACTTTGGGAGGCCAAGGCAGGAGGATGGCTTGAGCTCAAGAGTTCAAGACCAGCTTGGGCAACACAGTGAGACCTCATATCCAGAAAAAAATTAAAAAAACAAGCCAGGTATGATGGTCTGCACCTGTAGTCCTAGCTACTTGAGTGGCTGAGGTGGGAGGATGGCTTAAGCCCAACAGGCTGAGGCTGTAGTGAGCCGTGATTGTGCTACTGCACTCCAGACTGGGCGATAGCAAATATCTGCCTCAAAAAAAAAAATGAATGTGGCAAGAGGTGGTAGCAGAAATGGGTCCGGCCCCACATAGCTAGGGGAAAGAAGAGGGGAATTACCTGCTACTGAACCTTGCTCAAATGGAAGCCAGGTGCTAACACCAATGGCTTGCCATGTTTATAAAAACAATCACACATTTAATTCTCAGGAGGTTTTGCTCATCTCAGGGTGAGGCTGCAATACCATTTTCCTCTCCTTTCCAAGGGATGGGTATGTTTCTTTTCCGGATGTGGAGACGGGGGATACTCACCTTTGTCCTCATCATGGGCATGGAAAATCATCTCTGATTTCCAAACCAATGGCAGAGCCACCAGCAAAGCCCAACTTCCCAAAAAAGGCACAGGATCCAGAAGACTATACTTCAGCTGTTTTGGAAATGGATATTTTTTTTCCCGAAAGAAGCAATGTCATGAATGGTAGTTAAGTTCTCAGGCTGGCTTACAAATTTAATCCATTATATACCTACATCAGATACTACTGAACTTGACCATGTCCCATAACGATGTTTCTATAGGAAAAAAGTACCCAATTTCAGCCTGGGACATGGATTTTAGTGGAGAAAAGGGCAGAGGGAGGAAAGGAAGAGGCTCCTGACTTTGAAAGAGTGACATTCTTCATGTGTTTACTAAGTCATCCATACCTACTATGCACAGATTATTTTATCTTAGTCAGTAAAACTGTCCTGCCCTTAAAATAAACACAGGCCCAGTGATACAAAATGACAGATAAATAGTACTGGATGATGCAATGTGATTGGAGGAGGGCAAGAAGGGCTTGTCTAAGCTGAGATGGAAGGAGCCCAGCCAGGCTAAGACAGTGTCTGTTGGAGGTTCCAGAAAGTGAGAAGATGCAGCATTCCAGAGGAACAGAAGAGCACGTGCAAAAAAGTCCTGGCAGTACAAGAGAACAGTGTGTGCTGGGGCAGTGGAGGTGGTCTCTAAGGAGTCCAGTGTGGCTGGAGTGCCATGGATGTGGGCGGGGCAGTGAGAGGATGAGGCTGGAACGAGAGAGGCAGGAAGAGGCCAGGCCTGGAAATGGCTGCAGGAAGGCCATGCTAGGGGTAAGCAGAGCCTTCACCCCAAGACAAATGAGCCGTGGAAAGGACTAAAAGGGATGTAGCCAAGAGGTGGAAGCAACCCAAATATCCACTGGGACTGAATGGATAAATATATACATACAATGGATTATTCCGGCCTAAAAAAGGAAGGGAATCTCGACATAGACTCCAACAGTGGATGAGCTCTGAGGACATTACGCTGAGTCAAATAAGCCAGCCACAAAGGGCAGATACTGTGTGATTCCACTTCTACAAGGTGTCCAGCAGAATCACATTCACAGAAACAGAAAGGAGAATGCTGCTTATCAGGCGCTGCGGGGAATGGGGAAAATGAGAGCTGTTGAATAGGTTCAGGGCTTCAGTTTTGCAAGATGAAAAAGTCCTGGAGATCTATGGCATAATACTACTGAACTCCGCACCTAAAAATGATTAAGATGGTAACTTTTATATTACGCACATTCCACCACAACTAAAAATTAATTTTTAAAAAAAAAACAAACGATCTCACCATAGCTTTGGCTGATACTCTGGGGATGATTCTGGAGGGGAAACTGAGGCAAGAACAAACAGTGCCTCCTTCCCTAACCAAATCAGCCTAGAACTACTGGTGGTCCTAGAACCAGCCATGATCACAGGAGGAGGGGCTAAGGACAGCCCCCTCCTCCTGGTCAGTGCCCTGGATGCTATGGCTGCTACGACAGCCCCATGGCCTTTGACCTTCAGGATTCTCCTGCTTCCTCCTCAGCGGCACTCTTCCCTATGCCACCATCAGAGGTGACGGCAGCACAGATACGCACGGTTCTGGACCACCTCTGCCTCCAGCTGAACCAAGAGTGCAAGTTCAAGATTCCAAATTCAGGACACAGATAAACCAAACCAACACATTCAACATGAACACGCAAACGCTCTGCCGCGTCGTCAGAAGGGGCCTAAGATCCTAGGCTTCAGTACGCAACAGACAAGATTCCACTGTAACAAACTGCAAAACAGCGTCTATGTTTATTTGCCTCGGATTCACCGGAAAGCCGCTGGAAGAAAGACCCTTGACTCAGGCATCTTCTCATTATGTTTTTGTCATTGTCGCAGCTGTTGTTAAGTGTGTCTGTTTCAGGCAGTCAAAAAAAAAAAAAACAACCTATCAGCTTTACTTTATTACTTGAGCTCAGCCCACCAATATGCTTCAGTATGTTCTGACATCCTGCTCGGGGCTGGATGATGTGACTCAACCCCTGTATGTCAGTGCTGGGCAGAGGAAAAATAACGACAAACAAGGAAGTCCCTGCTGTCAGTCCAGGTCTCACTGGAGAGTGAGATACACAAGCAGACGGGCATGCTATAGTTCCCAGGTATTAGAGCAGGGGAACACACAACAGAGGGAAGAATGAGATCCTCTGGACTCCCCATATTCTTTAGCAACTTCCCTGTCTGATTCTGAAGTGATTTCCGTTGCTAAAACTTAGAACCTTGACTGACAGTATCAGGGACTGAACTAAGCCCTTTTCAATTCACGTCTGAGCAACGAGGCATTCAACTGTTGAAATCTTCAAATTATGAGACCGATGCACTGCCTACTGAGCTAAGGAGGCAACTGAGTGGCGGAAATTTTGATTGCTTTTTCATTTCACATGTGAACCTTTCAATTTCAAATATTAAATTTACAAAAATAGGGATCGATGAACAAACGATCAGATGAACCGGCATTTCGTCTAGGGACCAGCATTTCACCTGACCTGTGGTCTGCCACACATCCTACTGTTTTTCCAATCAGGATTACGTAAGCGGTCAGCCAACAGATGGAAATGCTGTCTGCTCAGAGAACGAGGGTAGTGTCCGCCTCTACCACACACGAGTGTGTCAGACTTCCAGGCCATGCCTAATGCTTTTCCCAGAACCATTCCCAGAATACTAGCAGCAAGAAAATGATTTTCAGGCAGGCTGGGCATCTCTTTCTTTGCTGTTCTGTGAAGGGAACCAGGAGCTGCCTCTAAGGGGCAGGGTCTCCGCCGCTTGCTTCCATTTCTAGGAGATCGAGGACCCACCAAAGAGTCTGTTGGGTCCGAGGGGGTTCCCATTCACACTGGGAACAGACACGTTGAGGCCCAAAGGCCTCTGACTCCTTTAACCCATTTATCCTAATTTTCCTGGCAAATTACAAAAAACCTGGAATTCAGTTCTTCCATTTTGTATGAGAGAACCATGAGAGCTGGGAAGGTTCTTGAAAAATCATCTTGCACTTTAAAAAGAGATCTCACCTAAACCAGAGATTTTCAAGAGAATAATTCTTCATACAGCAACCCCCTATTTTGATTTGAGATATTTCACAGGACAGGAGGGGGGCGCAGGGCTCTCCACAGACTGCCATACTCCAGCCCCCACCACAAGCCCCCTGCGAGCTCACTTACCTGATCATGTCACTCAAAATCAGAGCAACCTGGAGGTCAGTGACCTCCAAGATCCAAGAAAGTCACTTGGCAAAATTTACCGCCATGGTTTCATTTTGTTTTGAGATGGAGCTTTACTCTTCTTACCCAAGCTGGAGTGCAATGGCGCCATCTCGTTCACCGCAACCTCCGCCTCTTGGTTTCAAGTGATTCTCCTGCCTCAGCCTCCCGAGTAGCTGGGATTACAGGCATGCCCCACCACGCCTGGCTAATTTTGTATTTTTAGTAGGGACAGAGTTTCTCCATATTGGTCAGCCTGGTCTCGAACTCCTGACCTCAGGTGATCTACCCACCTCAGCCTCTCAGAGTGCTGGGATTATAGGTGTGAGCCACTGCACACCGCCATGGTTTACACTCCTCGCTTGGAGTAGTAACCTGGTGCTAAGCAATGTATAGACTTTATTTCTAAAATCCCTGACAACTCTATGTAGCCAGCATGAATATTCGCATCATAGAAGATGAAAATGAGACACACAGACTATAGCACTTCCAGGAGCTGGCCTGGCACATTAGCCCTCATTATGTTCTGATTCTATTTTTGGGAGAGGAATTATTTATGTGGGTTATGCAGGTTTCCTGTTTTGTATAAAGTATTACATAGGAGTACTCACTCCTTCCAAATGGATTGCTGCCTAAACACTTCCTATAATAACATTCTCAAGATGCCTTTGCACAGAGAGGGTAAGGAACCTGCCTTGGTTCACATAGCTAACATGCAAGGGAACTGGGCTTCAGATGAGGTCATGTGCCTCCAAAGCCCATGCACCAGACTCCTCAGCCTTTTATAACCTAAATCCCTTAGGCTGCTGCTCAGCCCTGTCCACTTCGAAGACCCAGACCTCAGTGGAAGGCGAACAGGCCGCT
Source organism: Plecturocebus donacophilus (assembly GCA_004027715.1). Lineage (NCBI taxonomy): Eukaryota > Metazoa > Chordata > Mammalia > Primates > Pitheciidae > Plecturocebus > Plecturocebus donacophilus. The sequence continues at coordinate 28,165 of PVKP010018198.1, read as the reverse complement.
ACCCTCCACATACCAATTTTTCCCCGAGCAAATGGACAAGTACCCAAAACACACTTTATTTTTTTGAGTTGGAGTTTCACTCTTGTTGCTCAGGCTGGAGTAAAGTGGCGCAATCTTGGCTCACTGCAACCTCTGCCTCCCGGGTTCAAGTGATTCTCCTGCCTCAGCCTCCCAAGTAGCTGGGATTATAGGCATGCACCACCATGCCCAGCTGATTTTGTATTTTTAGTAGAGACGGGGTTTCTCCACGTTGGTCAGGCTGGTCTCGAACTCCGGACTTCAAGTGATCCACCCACCTCAGCTTCCCAAAACCAAAATACACTTTTCTGTTTCACAACATTTCTGGCCTTCATTCATGCCAAGAGTGAGCAACTGTCGCATCATTCTGCACAATGACAATACATATTCCCTAAGACAGCAACAACAGGGCAGGGTCTGTGTACCAGTTTTTTCATTTTTAATCTGCAGTTGACAAAACTAATGCTTGGGCAGCTGGCAGAGTGCACTTGGTGAACATGCTGCTGAAACCACACCTGCTCTTTATGACCCGGGACCAGGTTGAAGGATAGCAACTAGGAACAGGAGCCCAAGGTCATTCTTTCCAATCCAAAGGGCACACCAAGTATGAGGTTTCCTGCATTTGCCTTCACACTGGCTCTGCAATGACCCTGGGAGCTGGCAGCTCTCCATAACATAGCTGCCCGCTCATCCACAATACAACAAACACTGGGCCAGAAGGGGGGCTTTTCCCAGATACAGGGAAAAAAGAAAGAAGAAGAAAACAAATACTAAAAGCAGGTTCTAAGGAACGAAGGAAAACAGATAGAGGCAAAACAATCTCAGACCCAGTAACTTTTACACATCCTCAACATCATTACACTAACAGAACGGTATGATGGCTGGAAGATCTAAGGAGTCAGTGCTTTGCTCCAAATGATTTGGACAGATGTTTACTAAGTTTGCCTTTCTAAAGTTTTCTTGTACGTGGTTAACGGCAGGTGATTAATATTCATGCAAGGAGGATTTCACCTGAATTTCGTGGCGTTGACATCTATTAAAGTTAACAGACAAAAAGGCAGAGCTGTGAATGTTCTTTTAAACTGGCATCTGAGAGTCTTTGCAGGGAACAAGATCATCACAAGCTGCCAACACACGCACTTCAGGTGACAGGCATCATGGCAGCTCCCAAACGCTCTGTTCCTGCTCCTGGTTACCTCCCGGCTTCTGTGCACACCGTTCCCTCCACCGCTGGGATGTTGCCCTTCTCACTGGCGTCTATGCACCTTCATGACCTTGCCTGGGTATCACCTAGACTGAGCAGCATTTCCCATGCTCTGCCTCCAAGAGACCCTCCCCTCCACCTGAACCAGACCTCTGTGCCCCGTCACACCTGTCCTGCCATTGTTTCTACTTTTTGTCTTCTCTGCTAAGACTAACCTTCTTGCAGGTGGGGCTCTCCTCTCTTGCGCATTGCATGGCACGGAGCAGCACTCAAAAAACACCTGCCGAACGATATTAAAGAGGAAAGGAACAAATCACTGGGAAATATAGGGGGGAGAAGGTGTCTCTAAAGCCAATGGGAACACAAGCAAACCTGCACAAAATAGATCTGGTTTCTCTTTTCAGACTTTTTTTTTTTTTTTTTTTGAGACGGAGTTTTGCTCTTGTTGCCCAGGCTGGATTGCAATGGCGCGATCTCGACTCACCACAATCTCTCCTGCCTCAGCCTCCTGAGTAACTGGGATTACTGGCATGCGCCACCAGGCCCAGCTAATTTTGTATTTTTAGTAGAGATGGGGTTTCTCTATATTAGTCAGGCTGGTCTTGAACTCCCGACCTCAGGTGATCTGCCTGCCTCATCCCCCCAAAGTGCTTGGGATTAGAGGCGTGAGCCACTGTGCCTGGCCTTTTTTTAGTTTTATTTTTTATTTAAAGTTTTCCTGAAATCACTAGCAGGCTGGATGAAAGCATCATGGAATTGAGACTCCTGGCACCAGAAGGGCTCCTAGGTCATGCAGCCCAACAGATCCATAATGCAGGAAGCATGTGTCTGCTCTGTGCTGAGTCCAACACATCGCTAACGCTCTGTCGGTCCTGGCAGATGTGTCTCCCTTTAGGGCCGTCGGCTGCAGGTCTGGTTTTCAGCCAGAGTAACTACAAAAATGATAGCACGACTGTTTTTCTGTCCGCTGCTTCAACCTTCTCCTGTTCATCAACAGTTGCACAGAAACTTGGCAGTTGGCGCTTCATATCCAAATGTGGGCATTTTCGTCCTTGGGAAAAGGCTACACTGAAGTCTTCTAAGAGGAATAGCTTTTGCTCCTCTCTAGAAAATCCAAGGTATTCGTGGAGGGCACAGACTGGCTCTGCAACTCCCAAGGGTGTCCAGCAAGGTCATGGCAAGCACTGGACACTCAAAATATTTCACAGTTGATCTTTTAACCACATAAACCCCGTGTTGGCCACATATCTTCACTTTCAAGGGCCCTAATTCCTTCCACCTGAAATTCCCATCAAATGGTGCAAGAAGCCACACAGGCTGGAGTCACCTAAAAAGCTAATTAAGTCCATTGATTTTACTGCTAGAATACTCGAGGCAGGACCCGACCACAGGCTGATGACAGATGTTAGTGGAAGGAATGGCTATCTCATTAACACGTAATAACACCAAGAGGGAGAAAAAAACCATCAGAATTTTAAAACATCTTTTCATCTTCCTGCACAAAAAATTAAATTAAAAAGAAGAACAATGGAATTTCAACACCTCACTGAGCTCTGATGGAGCCAATGAAACGGTATTCTCTATCCAGTTTCTTGTGTTAAAAAGGATCACCTAGTTCAGAGGTCATCCGCTCCCACATTCCAGCCCCTTGCTGGTATCCCTCTGGGGAATCAAGACCAGGGAAGGCCAGAAAAGCTGCAGCGTAGCTCCTGTGATCCCCTGGAATCCCTCCACTGATAAAGGCAACTTCCAACGACTCCTCCTCCTTCCCAGGCATCCTACTCTTCCCCTTTCCTCCACCTGAACCCTCAAAGGAGAGAAAACAATGACAATCCTGCAATTACCATGACTCTGACCTTTAAATGTTTAACCAGAGATCTGTTTTTTAAGGGCCAGATGAAAAGGCAGGTGATTAGCTTTCAACATGAGTCACAATATCCCTGCAGTGATATAATTCAATTAAATATTTAATGGTCTTAGGTTTTGTTTGAAGCACTGTTAATGGCAGCCTGGTTAGCCCCAGCTGTGGTCTCAGGAGTGAAGTGGAAGGAGCCAGCTCTCCAGGAGGGAGAGTTGATTGGTGGGGAGTCTTCCTTAAACAGGGACTGGAAAGCCAGGCCCATGGGGAGGAGGGGTGTCTGCTAGGGAAGCATCACGGCACTGTCATTCCAATCACATCGAAGCACAGCCCTGACGTGATGGAGAGGTCTCTAACACTTTTTGTGCCTTTTTTTTTTTTTTTTTTTTTTCCGAGATGGAGTCGGGCTCTGTCGCCCAGGCTGGAGTGCAGTAACGCCATCTTGGCTCACTGCAACTTCCACTTCCAAAGTTCAAGTGATTCTCCTGCCTCAGCCTCCAGAGTAGCTGGGATTACAGGCGCCTGCCACCACATCCAGCTAGTTTCTCTATTTTTACTAGAGACGGGGTTTAACCATGTTGGCCAGGCTGGTCTCGAACTCCTGATCTCAAGTGATCTGCCCGTCCCGGCCTCCCAAGGTGCTGGGATTACAGGCGTTAGCCACCGCACCTGGCCCCTGTCACTTTCCCCAGAGAAATCCTTACTAACCCTTGGAGAGTCAGGAAGATTCAACCAGAAAGTGGGTTCTAGGCACTTGACTGTTAAGCTTCAGGTTTGGGTGTGGTTTTGTTTCTCTCTGATGCACCAGCATGAGGTGGCTTCACTCTCTCAGTGAAGAACCTTCCTGGTTGCAGTGAGCTGAGGTCCCGCCACTGCACTCCAGCCTGGCGACAGAGTGGGAACTCCATCTCAAAAAAAAGGTAATTATGTGAAATGATGGATATGCTAACTTGCTTAACTACAGTAACCATTTCACTAGGTGTATCAAAACTTCATGTTGTACACCTTAATATACACACAAACACACAAAAGACAGCCTTCCCTAACCCGGAAAGTACAGAGAGGGGGGCCCAAGGCAGGGTCAGAGCACAGAGGACCCCATCCTGTCTAACAGTAAGAATAATCCAGCCGGCCTGCCTTTCTCACGCCTGCCAGGAGGGCAAGTCATGCAATGAAATGAAGCATTCAAGTGGTACCTAAACCAAAGAACTGTCTCAACTGAAGGATTCCACTAAGAAAAGTCTCCCACAGGCCTTGACTGGCTGTTTCAGAGTACAGAGATCCCACTGATATCTGCTTAACTTCAACCCCATTTCTTGTCCTCTGAACTCACACACGTTTATTCTTCTTACAAAGACTACACACAACTAAACTGCATGTATCTGTGCTCATACGTCTACAGTAAACCTGTCATATGTCCCCAGACATCTTTTCCAGTAAGGTATTGATCAACCACCTTTGTGAGCAGCAACGTGGAAAGGTGAAAATTATTGGAAAATGTGGTTACGCTCAATTTTGTGAATGCCACATTTTCTTTTACCAAACATAACCAAAATCCAACACCCAAAAGAGTCTGGTGCCCTGACCCTTCCCCCAAACGACTCATCTGTTCAATAACAACTTGCTGATTTCATATTCAAGAGATTCTCCTGCCTCGGCCTCCCGAGTAGCTGGAACTACAGGCCTGCACCACCACACCCGGCTAATTTTTGTATATTTAGTAGAGATGAGGTTTCACCATGTTGGCCAGGCTAGTCTCAAACTCCTGACCTCAGGTGATCCACCTGCCTCGGCCTCTCAAAGTGCTGGGATTACAGGCATGAGCCACCTTGCCCACACTACCTTCTAAAACTCACTGCCATCTTGCCTTTCCCTGGGAAGGGATGGAAACTGCCTCCTCTCGTCAGCTCATCAAAGCTATCAACCATTGCTTCCTGCAGGTGAACTGATATGTGCTCGTTACACCAGTTTAAAACAAAGGAGAGAGGCTTACTTGCAACCCTCATTTTACTCATGCTCATATCTGAAAAGGCTTGTCACTGTGCAAAGACTCGTATAGGACAGAAGAAGGACAGGACAGTCCCTGTCCTCAGTGAGTGGGCCACAGTGTAGGGGAAAAGCAGCAAGCCCACGATTTATTTTTGCACTATCAGAGAGCTCTAAGCCAAGTGGCTCGGTGTTCGGAGAGCAAGAGCACAGCCTCTTTCTGAGCAGGGGGGACGTTTTCAGAAGCTCCTCAGCCCCGCTTGTAAAAAGAGAAACTGGGAGGCCTGGACAAGACATTCAGAGAACTGGTGACCAAAAGCAGCCTAGACTCAGGTGATGACATGACAGAGAAAAAGAAAAGAAAGGGATGGGTACAGGAGAACCGCAGGGGGCAGCATCTATTCAGCCTGGTAGCTGGAGAGCGATGACAGAGGGAGGACTAGGGACCCGCGGGCAGTCTGACACTTGAAGCCCAGGTACCTCCACCTGGGAGTCCCACCAACAAACCGGGAAATCAGAAGAAGGCAGTTTGGTTTAGCTTCGTCTCAGGTGCCGGGGGAAGGCCAAATATTCCTGCACCGTGCCAGCCATATTGATGACACTGAAATAAATGTCTGTTCAGATGAATGCAGACCAACCACCAGACTGCTGGAAATGGGAAACTGAAGCTGACTCAAAGATGTGGATTTGCCCAGAGCGGGGAGGTTCGGGCACAAGAATGAATGAGGTCCGCACACAAAGCTGTTTGCTACCCTCCACATTAAAATGGCAGATGTCTGGCAAATGCCTGGAAATTTCCTGACACTCATTGTCCTTGTTTTATAGACAAACGCTCTAGATGACATGCCCATATTCCCCAGCCACAGACCTCAGCGGCTGTAATAGCACATGCCCCAAATCTGTCAGGGCCTGGGTGTGTGCATTTCAGATCCAAAAATGCAAATCTTCTCTTTTCAGAGAAATGGTTTTCTGGGCAGGGTTCTGGGCCTGGGAGCCAGAAAGGAGACTGAAAGAGAAGGCATTGTCCACATGATTGTCATCCTCGGCTGTCAGGATCAGATTCATGTCCTGCCTCTGCGTCTCTTTAGTTACATGATCCTGGAAAGGACACCTGATCTCTCTGAGCCTTGGTGGGCTCATCTGTAACATGGAGCTCTGTACTTGCTTTGTAAGATTCTTCTAAGGATCATCGAAAATACCTGCCAGGGAAATATACTATAAAATGTAAAGCCCTCCACATGAGCAAGGGTTTCTTGGCAAGTAGTTGAAGCCTTCTAATGTAACCATTGTCGCTATCAAAATAATTCTGGCTCATTCATGAAGGCAGGATTACAGTCCAGAGAAATGAGTGCATGGCTGAGAACTGAAGGATCGCAAATGCTGAAACTTTAGACAGACCAGCATTTTCGGACACAGACGTTCAGTTCTCCAACACAGGCGGCTTTCATGGTGAAGTTCAGCTGGTATAGGCCATCTGCTGGCGAGGCAACTCTACCCCCAGAAGCAGACAAGTCCGGGCTCTGAGTGAGAAGGCCAGTTAAGGCGCTCCCCCCACACAAAAACTGCAGCTTTGAGAATTGTTGTGAAAGAGGCTTAAATGTTCCAGCTGCAACTGTAGCTACGCTGCCTTCTTTAAATGCATCTAGTTCCTTTTGTTTCATGATGAACAGATTCCCAGGCAGTGCTGCAAGAAGGAAGGCAACAGACACATCCATTTTCAGGAGCAAACCCTCATCCATAACACTGCTTTCCTCCAAGAAATCCAGACATCAGGATGATAGCCATGCAATGTCCCCACTGTCTCTCTCCCTCACCTCTCAGTTGGCTCCAGGGTCAAATTTTCTGTGGGCTGTGACTTTAGCTTAAGCATAGTGAACACCTACTCTTTGCAGCAGGAAACTGTGCAGAGTCTGATGAGGACTAAAAGGGAGAGGCTGCAAATCCAACCCAAACAGAACTCTAGGGCTAGCACTTTTAGCCATGGCACTATGTTGAAAAGGATGGTAATAATGAGGATAAATGAAAGGACAAGACAAAGTCAACACCACAGCGAATACAAAGGGCTATGGGGCAGGAAGTCACAGGCGTGCAGGTCTTCTAGGAGCAGAATGATTTCTGACCATACGGAGCCATTCTAGTGTTGCACCAGTTCTTTTCTTGGGAACATGAGAACATTCTATACACAAAGCACTGGCCCGGGTCAGCCCACCACCAGCTTTTCTACCAGGATGCTTGAGCTTTTAAAAATAATTCTATAAGCCAGGCATGGTGGCACACACCTGTAATTTCAGCTACTCAGGAAGCTGAGGCGGGAGGATAGCTTGAGTCCAGGAGTTCAAGACCAGCCTAGGTAACCTAGAGAGACCCACGCTTCAAAATAAAAATTAAAAAACGGTGGGTGTGATGGCTCATGCCTGTAATCCCAGCACTTTGGGAGGCCGAGGCGGGCGGATCACGAGGTCAGGAGTTCGAGACCAGTGTGACCAATGTGGTGAGACCCTGTCTGTATTAAAAATACAAAAATTAGCCAGGCGGGGTAGTGTGCACCTGTAATCCCAGCTACTCAGGAGGCTGAGGCAGGAGAATCGCTTGAACCCGGGGGGTGGATATTGCAGTGAGCCGAGATCACGCCACTGCCCTCCAGCCTGGGTGACAGAGAGAGACTCCATCAAATAAATAAATAAATAAATAAGCAAGCAAGCAAGCAAATCAACCATGATCCTACCATCAAAGCAGCTCTAGTCAAAAGGACTCTGAGAAACATGAAATCCAGAAATTAGCAATCTTAGCCATGGGGCTGCCGGGTGTGGGATGAGGATCTAGTGAGATTCCCTTCAGCAAGGTGGTCTGTGAGGAGGCCCTCAACCTGCCCTTGGGAGGAGATAATGCGATGCACCCGCTCATGGGAATGGGGTGGTTGGAAACAACTATGCTGCAGTGAGGACACATCAGGGGCCCCTACAAGTTCTGTCCGAGACTCTTGGTTCCAGGTTTCTTCCTATGGGCATCACCCCAGCCTCTGCTGCAACAGACAGAAGGAAAAGGCAGCAAGAATCATGTCTCCATGGTGACGGTCACAGAGTCCGATATACGCTGCCCAGCACTAGGAAACGTCTCCCAAGACAGGTCCTGGTCACTGCAGATGATGAGTCCACAGTCTGCACCCAGCCCCTGCGCAGCCTGCACACAGTGGTTGAACATGAACCTGTCATGCAACACTGCTTCATTCCATGAGTCCTTTGCACACTCCCATTACCAGGCAGCAGTTGAGTGGCTCACACCAAAGTGTGCACCAAGAAAACCTTCCAGGGCTGCCACCAGGGTCTCAAAAGAGAAAGTGAGGCTGTGATTATCCTCCCCTGCAACCTGGTACGGCTGGCGTCTGACCCTGGTGTCTCCATGGCCCTCTGAGCTATCTAAAAAGCTGGAATCATCTTACGGTGTTTAAAAAACCCAGTTCAATGAAGTTATCAAGTTGGTACTCAAAAGATGAGTGCTGGCCATCAGTGAGAAACTGGGCATAGTCGTTACATTAGGTAACACTTACTGAGCCACTTCATGCATTGGGCACTCAACATGTCACCTTCTCTGCAACCCTCAAGGCAGGCAGCTCCGTCCTATAAAGGAGGAGACCAAGCCTCATGTAGGTTAAGTTGCTGATCCACAGTCACCACAGGAGAATGTGTTGAGGCCATGATTCAAGCTAAGACTATCAGATTTCAAATCCTTGTTCTCAACTCTTCCTCCATAGCACAGGGCCACGCCAAAGAGGCAGAGACGACATAAGGCCAGGAAAGTGGAGGAGGGTGTCAGAAAGAATTCATGGAGCAGACAGGATGGGATCAGAGACTAAGTGGCCCTGGGAGATGGGGGGCTCCCCCAGGGATCATTAAGTTGGGGGGTAATAGAAGAGGAAGCTCATGGAGGAGGTTGAAGGGCCTCAGAGGCCAGCCTACATTTCCACAGGCCATAGAGAGCCCAGGAAAGAAGCACAGGGAGACAGTGTGAACTACACTTTAGAAAGAAAGCTGTGGCATTGCTATTTCCTATAAAAACTCTTCCAGATAGAAAACTAGCAGTGGCTGGGTGCAGTGATTCACACCTGTAATCCCAGCACTTTGGGAGGCTGAGGTGGGCAGATTACTTGAGGTCAGGAGTTAGAGACCAGCCTGGCCAACATGATGAAAGCCTGTCTCTACTAAAAATACAAAAATTAGCTGAGCATAGTGGTGGGTGCCTGTAATCCCAGCTACTTGGGAGGCTGAGGCAGGAGAATCACTTGAACCTGGCAGGCAGAGGTTGCAGTGAGCTGAGATTGCGCCATTGCACTCTATCCTGGGCGACAGAGATGGACCCTGTCTCAAAAAAAAAAAAAAAAAAAAAAAAGCAGCGCTGAAAAGTACAGAGCAGGTCACTAATACAAATAGAAACCAAAACTTTGCAGAAAGTGGTACTTCCCGTCCCAGCGGGTGAGTCTGAGCTCCCAGACATCAGTCATGTCAGTCTTATCATCCGACTCCCAGATCATACTCCCCAGGACACAGCACCAATTATCTCTTCCAATTAAACCACCGCCACAAGATGCTAAATCCAGTGATACGAACCGGCAGCAGGATGCTTGCCCAGCCCGGGGCTGGCATTTATGATCCTTATTAGCAGGAAGGCTCTGTCTCCTGCTCCCCACGGCTCAGCTGTGGAACCTGGAGCTCCCACCAGCCCCCGCAGCTGGTGCTCTGGGAGGGAAGGGCAGGAAGAAAACGATGGCAGGACTTGAGAAACCGGGACACCAGAGCCAACAGTACCAACTCCACTGGGGAACTTGCCCCATCAATGACAGCAATTTCACTAACATCTCATTATAGGCATTTTGTCAGCTAACTAATAACTTTCATGGATTAAGTGCCTACAATGAGCCAGAAACTGCAAGAAGCACTTAGTATAATTTCATCTAATCCTGGCAACAACACTCTGAGACAATGCTTTCATTGCCCATCCCCCATTTTAAAGATGGGGAAACTGAGGCTAAAGAAACCTGCCATAGGTGGGTAGACCTAGGACTCAAACCCAGGTGGTGTCTAGAGCCAAAGTCTCCCCTTCTCCCATTACACCACAGCAGACCCTGAAAGTAACACACCTGCATTTTACGTCGTTCCGAACTGTCTTCAGGGAGGTCTGATTTCCCAAGAGGGTCCTTGGGGCAGGAGGGAAATGAGCTGATCATGAGAGCTCACAAGTGCTGGCACTCACGAGCTAGGCCCAGGCCTAAGCTCTGTCTACTCATTCATTCACTCATTTTCGTTCTTTCAACAGCCCTGTGCATAAACACTAACATCGCCCCCATTTTACAGATGAGAAAACTAAACCTCTAATGAAGGAAGTTATGCCACTTCAAGTTACACGGCTAAGAAATTCTAGAGCTGGACACTTAGCTCTAGGGGTACCTGACTCTAAAGCCCAAGATCTGACCCCTCCCTAAAACAGACCCCAAACACGAGTTCCCACATCCCCGGTTGCTGACACAGCCACGTGGCTCCATAAGTGGCCTCCTGTCCTGCTGGAGGCTGGGTCTGGAGGCTGGGCAGGTATTGTTTCCATTTTAACACCCAGAGGCCACAGCCTGCCTGAGGGGAAGGTCCTATCTCCCAGACACCACACCACAAGGCCACCCTCTGCCTCCAGGAAGAACGAGGGGTCTTTCCAAAGTGAATCATCCAAATAACTAACCTTTATCATTTTAACTGTCAGCTTTCAAAAACATTACACACATCGTGCATTCTTAAATGGAGCCTACGGCCCAGTGGCTGTTGACTCATCACTCTTTAAAGAATGGAGTCGCTGAGGACAGATGGGACAAGGCCAAGCCAACTGCTTCAGCCTGTCTGAGGCTTACCTGAAATACTTCACCTGCTCCATGGAACATAATTCATCTTTTAAAATTGCTTAAAGCTTTTAGACCAAAGGCATTTACATTTAACAGCAAGACCAGGGAGAGCAAACTTCCCTCCACCTTCCCTGGAAGAGGTCACATTCAGAAGTGAACTATTTCCTCCCTGAGCCCAAAGAGGCTGTGGACCCTAAAGAGCCCCAGTCTAAGCCCACCCCATGCCACTGGGCTGAATGGGGGCTGCCAAGTCTTTTGGCAAGACATCCATCAACAGAGTCACCACAAGCCAGCAGCCTGGGCTATGTGAGTGACTGTCAGCCACGTGGGAGAAGGAGCAGAGCGGAGGACCTAAAAGAGGAAGAGGAGAAAGGCTGAGAGGAAGAAGAAGATGAGAAAGGCCACTGTGACCCAGGGGGCCCACGGGCCAGCAGCAAGATCGTGGAGCCCAACACTGCCTGACTTACTGCATCACCACTTACATTTTTTTTTTTTTTTTGAGATGGAATCTCTCTCTGTCACCCAGGCTCGAGTGCAGTGGCGCAATCTTGGCTCACTACAACCCTCGCCTCCCGGGTTCAAGCAATTTACTGCCTCAGCCCTCAAGCAGCTGAGACGACAGGCGTATGCCATCACACCCAGGTAATTTTTGTATTTTTAGTAGAGACAGGGTTTCACCATCTTGGCCAGAATGATCCTGATCTCTTGATCTAGTGATCCACCCGCCTCGGCCTCCCAAAGTGCTGGGATTATAGGCCCCCACCCACATTCTGAACAAGACTCAGGTCGTTCACAGGCACTGAAGAGTTTGAGAAGCACCGGTCTACAGCACAGGCTGTGGAAATCAGAAACATCTGGGAACCAGCCCCAGCCACACTACTCACTTTCTATGTGACCTACAGTGAGCTATGGAGCCCCAACCTGCCTCCACTGTCTCATTTGTAGAGCAGTACCTACCTATAAGGTGGGAGTAAGGGGATATTAAAAGAATGTAAATAAAGCACTTAGCACGAAAATCTGATACCAAAAAAATTAGCAGCTGGCTCAGCTAAGAACACGTAAAGCTTAGAAGCCAAGTCACCAGATCCTGTGTCTCATTACTTCTCATCATTATGGAAACCTTTGGAAGACTTTGGCCATGACATTCTAGAACCTGCTGGGTATGTTGCAATGCTGTGCCACCTACCAGCATGTTCTTAAATACACATTTTAAGGCAGCATCATCACTAAGATAAAAAGTTACCGACTACACCTGAAGCCAAAGATATACGTGTATAAGAAAGGGAAAATAATGGCTGGGAGCACTTGAACGTTTCATTGGCCTGCACTTCAAGGCTTTGGCCTTGAGCCTGAAACACGCACACATACACACACACACAGCACAGAGGTCAAAGCAAAGAGTAAGGAATGAGCAGCTATGGGAAGGCAGGGAACAGGGACAGGCCAGGTCTCCTGGACTCGGATTCCAGGCACGCTGCCACAGCTGAGTACTCCCGAGAACAGCAAACACAAAGGTCACTACCTTGACCCAACCATCTCCCTAATGACACAAAATGCCCTTTACTTCCAGAGCCAGCAAACACAGTAACCTGATTTCACAAGATGTGAGCCCTTCCGGACCCTAAAGAGCACGTCCACATGCTAGGTAAAGGCAGGACAGTCCCGACACCGCTGCACAGCTCAGACCCTGTCCTGGCCTGCAGGGCACTGCCTCCTCAGGATGCTGCTTTCCCTCCATGCTCCCAGGCTTTGCTGGTGGCCTCACCATGCACCAGGCCTTAGGTCCTGGTCAGTGCCTTGCTGCCCCTCATCTCATTCCGAGTATCTCTGGCACTGAAATCTCTCCTACCCCCTCCACAGTCCACTCACTTCACTCCCAAAATCATCCCATTCAGGTTCTGACTATGAAAGCCCTCGGGGCCGCCAGCTTCTGCCTCTCCAACTGAAACCGCTTTCAGTACCACTGCTTCGCCAACCTCCCACAGCGGTCCGATCCCATCATGCCTCGGGTGGCTCCCCACTGCTTACAGCGTCACACCCACGGCCCTCGGAAGGCAAGGGCAGCAAAGCTCAGGCTTTCCCCATTGCCTGTCCACCCACTCTGCTTTTCCACTGCAGCTACTGGAATAACAGATCTGAGCTCTGGGCCTGCTGCTGCCGATGGTGGTTGTGTTGTTTGGGTTTTAACAGAAAACAAAGAGAAAGAGGAGAAAAGTTCGTTCAGAAGCATCCAGGTGTAGTAGCTCATTCCTAAAAGTCCAACACTTCGGGAGGCCCATGCAGGAGGATCACTTGAGCCTAACAGTCTGAGACCAGCCTGGGCAACATAGCAAGACCTCATCTCTGCAAGAAAAAACTTTTTTAAAATTAGCCAGGTGTGGTGGTATATGCCTGCAGTCCCAGCTACTGGGGAGGCTAAGGCAGTTGGATCCCTTGAGCTTACGAGTTCAAGGCTGCAGTGAACTGTGGCCACACCCACTGCACTCTAGACTAGGAAGCAGAGTGAGAATCTGTCTCAAAAAAAAAAAAAAGAAACAAGCTTCTCAATCCTGCCTTTTATTAACACATACATATCACACATAAGGTCAGTAAAAAATAAGATGGGGCTGGGTGTGGTAGCTCACACCTACAGTTCCAGTGCGTTTGGAGGCCAAAGCAGAGGAATACTTGAGGCGAGGAGTTCAAGACTAGCCTGGGCAACATAGTGAGACCCCATCTCTATTAAGAAATTAAAATTACAAAATTTAAAAAGTTTTTTTAAAGATGGATTTTGCCACAACCTGGAAATTTCTCCAGCCAAAGGGTTGTTGTCATTTTAGGTACCAAAGGCCTCAATAATTTTATGGCTGGTCAAAACCTCTTGGGAACTCATCTTTAAGAACAGCATTCAGAATTAGTTTTTGTTTTTTTTTCTTTTTGAGATGATGTCTTGCTCAGGCTGGAGTGCAGTGGTGTGATCCTGGCTCACTGCAACCTCTGCCTCCCAGGTTCAAGTGATTCTCCTGCCTCAGTCTCCCAAGTAGCTGGGACTACAGGCGTGCACCAGCACACCCAGCTAATTTTGGTATTTTCAGTAGAGAAATACAAAATTAGGTTTCTAAGTGACTCAATAAAAGGAGTCCTTGTCCTTCACAAACTCCCCTGTTCACATACAGTATTGAACAGCTTTGTCACTCGCCTTGATCTTGGGACTTGGCTCTGACTCATATTTCTAAAAGAAAAAATTAAGTTCACTCGCAGTAGGTGAAAACCTACCTATCGCAGGCTGGGCGTGGTGGCTCACACTTATAATCCCAGCACTTTGGGAGGCCAAGGCAGATGAATCACCTGAGGTCAGCAGTTCGAGATCAGCCCCCCTGGTCAACATGGTGAAACCCCGTCACTACCAAGAAACAAAGTTAGCTGGGCTGGTGGTGCGGACCTGTAGTCCCAGCTACTCGAGACGCTGAGGCAGAAGAATCACTTGAACTCGAGAGGCAGAGGTTGCAGTGACCCGAGATCGCACCACTGCACATTCCAGCCTGGGTGACAGAACGAGGCTCTGTCTCAAAAAGAAAAAAACCTATCATACACAATGCCTTTTTAAATAATGTTTGTTGATCCTAATATTGCCTAAATTTCTGATGGTGGTTCTAAAAGTGCTCCCTCAAAAGGTATGAGTGATGGCCACACTGAGAGAACAGTTAGGATTAGCCTCCAAAGGTAATTCATAAAATTACTTCCTTACACTTCAAGATATGGTCTGGTTCAAAATTTATGTATCAAAGTATAAATTCATCAAAATGACAAACAACAATGACCCACTCTAGGTAGCTTCCTTTGAACTAGTAAGAAGGATAAAATATAGACCCATCCTTATTTATTTTTCATTTTTTTTTTTTTTTTTTGAGACAGGGTCTCACTCTGTTGCCCTGGCTGGAGGGCAGTGACGCAATCATGGCTCTCACTGCAGCCACAACCTCCTGGGCTCAAGCAATCCTCCCACTTCAACCTCGAAAGTAGCTGGGACTACAGGCGCATGCCACCACACCTGGCTAGTTTTTTTTCTTTTTTCTGGTAGTTTTTTTGTAGAAATGGCATTTCACCACATTGTCCAGGCTGGTCTCAAACTCCTAGGCTCAAGCAATCCTCCTGCCCCGGCCTCCCACAGTGCTGGGCTTACAGGCATGAGCTGCCCAGGTGACACATCTTTATTTAAATGAGAGATTTAAAAAGTCCCAGTTTCCCCTCTGCTACCACACGCTTTTCTTCTTCATCCTCTCAAACCACACGGCATAAATATTTGTAAAACCGATTCGATCTTGATCTGTCACCAAGGATACACTCCTCACCTAAAAGGTGATGACAACTGGGAAATACTCATCTCATTTTTGTGATGGGCTGATTAGAGCCAGAAACCTTCTGATTTCCTTTTTCTAATTTTTTTTTCCTCTTGTAGCTTCCAAAAAAAAAAAAAATGCTAGCAAATGCACAGTCCATGCCCTTGTATTCAAAGTGTGCTCCCTGAATCAGCAGCAGTAGCATCACCGGGGAGCGTGACGGAAACGCAGCATCCTGGGGACCCATCTGTGCTGGATTGCTGAATCAGAACCTGCCTTCCACAGGATCCCAAGCAATTCCCATGTGCATCAGAGTCTGAGAAGTGCTGGTCTATGCTGTGAGTTTAAAAGACGCAAATGATGTTTTAAAAAATATTACTAGTCTTAATAAACTGTTTTTTTTACAAAATAATGAACTATCCTCTGACTCTCTGTTCTTATCTACAAAAAGAAATGACTGCCTATTCTCCCCAAGTTTTTCTAAGAGTTAATGCTGAATGCCTAGCTCAAAGTCTGGAACATTAAAGCTGCTCAAACTTCCATTTACTTATCCTCCAAACATCACTTCCTTCCTCTAGCTCTTTCTTCCTATAAGTAAAGTTCTTTCTTGCTTTTAGGGTTTAAAAAGGTAAGAGAAGGTGAAGGAACAGCATTTGAGAGAAAAGGAGGAAAGCAACAATACAGGAAACAGAGTCAAATGACAGAGGAAACTCCAGATCACCTTAGAGAATAAACTCTTAAGGTCAGTAGTCTGTACACAGAAACACTCTGGTTTGGTCATCCTTCAGGTAGCAGGTGCAACAGTTAGTTGTAGAAACACGATGTAGTTATCTAATTCTGAGCAGACTCAGGGACTTCTTCACTGCAAAGATCAGCTGTTCATTTACATGTCAACAGAGAAATCTGTAATGCTTGCCATATCCCAGGCAAATGCCTATAGGAACACCTCTATTCCTCTAAGATCTCCCATGCCTCCCCATCCAGAGAACAGAAGGTCCTTATCACTGTAGGTCTATTCTAATTAGCAGCTTTCAGGATATCTCCCATCTGCCATGCAAAGTTGCTTCAGGCTAAGGAGAATGGCTTAATCATCTTTATACTCTCGGTAGCACTGTAAGATCTAGTAGACATCAGGAGCTCAATCACTGCTGTTGCGTGAGTGTCCTGAGCTGTTATCCCCTCCGATGCCATTGCCCTATTTCTAGATGAAATCAACTATATTTTATGGCTCCCTGATTTCCAATTTTATTGGACTGCTATCATGCCTTCCATCTAATTGCTAAACAAAACAACCAGAAAGGCTACCTGCCTCAATATTCTCATCTAGGCCAAATAAACTGCCCTGTTACATACACCAAGCACCTGAACACATCTTTAAGGAAGGACTTGAACACTCAGCTCTCTATCATTAAAAGACACAAAGGCGGCAGGGCGCGGTGCCTCACGCCTGTAATCCCAGCACTTTGGGAGGCTGAGGCGGGCAGATCACCTGAGGTCAGGAGTTTGAGACCAGCCTGATCAACATGGAGAAACCCCATCTCTACTAAAAATACAAACTTAGAAGGGCGTGGTGACACGTGCCTGTAATCTCAGCTACTCAGGAGGCTGAGGCAGGAGAATCGCTTGAACCCAGGAGGTGGAGGTTGCAGTGAGCTGAGATGGTGCCACTGCACTCCAGCCTGGGCAACAAGAGCCAAACTCCATCCCAAAAAAAAAAGGCAAGAAAGACAAGGCATCACACTGGAGAGTGGAGGGTACATTCAACAGGCTCCATAGGCCAGGAGCACAGAGTCCCAAGGGCGCAGCCCTGCCTCGGATCCGGGTTCTTGTGCTGTAACCTCAGCTACTATCTTACTCTCTCTTTGAGACAGTCTCCCTCTGTCGCCAGGCTGGAGTGCAGTGGCACGATCTCGGCTCACTGCAACCTCTGCCTCCCAGGTTCAAGCGATTCTCCTGCCTCAGCCTCCAGAGTAGCTCGGACTACAGGTGTGCGCCACCACACTCAGCTAATTTTTTGTATTTTTAGTCAAGATGAGGTTTCACCATGTTGGCCAGGCTGGTCTCCAACTCCTGACCTCAAGTGATCCGCCTGCCTAGGTCTTCAAAAGTGCTGGGATTACAGGTGGGAGCCACTGTACCCTGCCAAAGTTTGGCGGCCTTTCTCTCTTTTCTAAATGTCTTTGAGATTCTAAATACTAGGAAAATGTAACAGAGGTCAATAACTAAGGGAGCTTACCTCCAAAACATTTGCTGAAGGGCAGAGAACATAACATGATCATTCTGACAGCTGTGTCAAATGAAGCTTTATTTGCCTGATGGCCTCTGTGTCCACTTGTCTATGATCACTGAGGCCTCATGTGCCTGTTAAGGAAATGCACCCAGCTGTCCACTTAGAGCCGCAGCTGACCAAGAGTCCTGAAGTCTTCCTTGACAATCAGAAGTACCTGAGCACCCATCACCATTGGAGAGGGTGTCCTGAAAGGTGATCACTTTACTTTTGGCACAAGGACTTCTTGGCCCCATCAGGACTTTGCATGGTGACCTTAGATCCTCTGCTGAGGAACCAACAGTCAGTATTAGTTGCGGGCAAGGAGCCAACAGCAACTCACTCTGCCGATACCATCCTCTCCCAGGCCTTATTTACTGAATTCAAAAGTGTCTGACTCTGAACTAAGAGGGGATTTTCCTCTGGCATCCATAAATATGGCTATGGAAGGAATTAATTTCCAATCCTTTGCTCTGTGCCCTGTATCTTACTCATTCCCTTATTTAATAGCATGATGGCCCAGGGAGTTGGACATGTACCTTAAAAGATGAAGAACACAGCCCTGCCAAAGGCCACAGAAAGAAGCACCTGGCTCCAGAACTGTCAGATCACGAAGCATATGTGTTGGTTCATGCTTTTCTAGACCCATCATACTCCCTCAAAATGAAGAGTTCAGGCCGGGTGTGGTGGCTCATGCCTATAATCCCAGCACTTTGGGAGGCCAAGGTGGGCAGATCACCTGAGGTCAAGAGTTTGAGACCAGCCTGACCAACATGGAGAAACCCCATCTCTAATAAAAATACAAAATCAGCCAGGCATGGTGGTGCACGCCTGTAATCCCAGCTACTCGGGAAGCCGAGGGAGGAGAATCACTTGAACCCTGGAGGTGGAGGTTGCGGTGAGCCAAGATTGAGCCATTGCACTTCAGACTGGGCGACGAGCAAAACTCAGTCTCAAAAAAAAAAAAAAATGAAGTTCAAATAAGATGGCTAAATTTTAAAGTTGACTTATTTATTCACTCAATGCTATTCGGTGAAAGGAACCAGGAAAATGGAGGGGTAAACTAGAGAGGGAGACAGAGTCAGGGGAGGTTTGGGATGATGACATTCAAGTGATATACACTCACGGCCCATCTAGAGTGAGGAATATACAGGAGAGAAACTTGAGTAGCGTGGGGTGGGGGCTACAACCCCAGAAAGCCCTCCTCCCACAGGAATGGGGAAGCCGGACACACGGCTCTGACATGGGCGGGCTGGTAGGAGGCTGGGTATCTGGCATTGGGAAGATGGGCGCTGAACACTTGCAGAAAGCAGGAGGGAGGGGGTTAGATCACTTGCAAACCCTTGGCCTTGGCCCAGATGCTGTTTCACGCTGAGGCCTACAGGAAACAGGTGGTCACCTCCTCTGTGCACACCCTAAAAGGGATGGAATTTATGTGTCACATTTGGGTCTCAGGTTCTTCCCCCAAAGCAGCATGCTTCCGATGGGTGTCTAAGTGACGGGGTAATCTTCCCCCACAAGCTAAACAGCTGCTTTTCGTGGTTATATTTTGTACGTATACACTTGCCCATTCGTTCATTCTGTGCAAACGTTTACTGAGCCCAGGTGTAAAAGTTGCTATGGGAACATGAAAATAAATCAGGCTGGACTTGCCCTCGAAGAACATATCCTCTTAAGGAAGACTTACACACCAGTTAGAGAAACTAACGAGGTTAAGCAGGGTTTGGCAGTTTAGGGGGAACAGATTAATTCCAGCTGGGAGCACCGTAGTACTGCCCAAACTTTAATGTACAGAAGAATCATCTGAGAAATCTCCCCTGTGGGGTCTCTTTCTCCCCATAAAATTCTGTAATTCCTGTATCTTTTTAGAGCAGAAGACACTGACTTTGCTGATGGTGTTGTCCTATGCATTGGAGAATGTAACCTTTAACAATAAATCTCACAAAGATGTTAATCAGAATGCTTTTACCTTATCAAAGAGATCCAAGGAAATTTCAGATTTCACAACTACAAAAGGCTTCAAGTCAGGAAACTGCAGTTCCATTGTTAAGGGCCTCTCTCTCCAACCCACGGAGCTAAGAAGGTACACACCAGTGTCTGTGATCAAATCCGCTACCCTAAACCCCCCCATCTTAGAGCTTAGTAATGTTGATAAGTGGCGCTTCAAAGGATTTTATCATCCTAAAATAAGCTGGGAATGAGAAGAGTCCCAGCTGAAACAGGAAGGGGATCGCACACAGACATTCCATTTCCAAATTTCCTTCCCCGGCGGAGATCCATGCCCTTCGGTACAGTGCCAGGAAACGGGAGGGCCTGTGATGGGATAAGCAGACACCTGCTCTCCCCGAATTCCTGGAGCTACTCTCTTCTCCCCAGAGAACAGAAATGGGCCACAGAGCTCATTACCACCATTCAAGCGTGAGGCTGAAATATCTCCGAAGGCTTCCCATTTAATAACCTAGGGGTCTTTAAAGTAACCCCCATCACAGACGCAATTACCACCACTTTGTCCAGGATGCAGGAGGGTGACAAGGGCACTGAGGTCACAAAAGAATGAGGAGCAGAGGAGGAGGTTTTTCTTAATCACTAATAATTATCACTATGATGTTACAAGCAAACAAATATCATTTTGGAAATACAGAACAATCCCCATGAGGTACATGAGGTAAAGAATTTTAACTAACTGGGTGGGCCAGTTTGAATTCATCAAAAGGCTGAACTGGCAAGCATTTACTATACATTTTCACAACAAAAAAGTAATTTTATTTTTCAAATGTGTATATAGCAAGGAGCTAAATTAAAAGGTGTGGCTGGGAGTGGTGGCTCATGCCTGTAATCCCAGCACTTTGGGAGGCCCAGATGGGTGGATCATTTGAGGTCAGGAGATCAAGACCATCCTGGCCAACATGGTGAAACCCCATCTCTACTAAAGATACAAAAATTAGCTGGGCGTGGTGGCACATGCCTATAATCCCAGCTACTCGGGAGGCTGAGGCAGGAGAATCACTTAAACCTGGGAGGCAGAGGTTGCAGTGAGTCGAGATCACACCACTGCCCTCCAGCCTGGCAACAGAGACTCTGTCTCAAGAAGAAAAAAAAAAAAGGTGTTGGCACCCTGGCCTAAGTGGTGACTCACGCCTATAATCCCAGCACTTTGGGAGGCCAAGGCAGGCAGATCATTTGAGGTTAGGCGTTCTAGACCAGCCTGGCTGACATGGCAAAACCCCATCTTTACTAAAAATACAAAAATTAGCCGGGTGTTGGTGATGCACACCTGTAGTTCACGCTTGGGAGGCTGAGGCAGGAGAATTGCTTGAACCTGGGAGAGGCGGATATTGAGTGAGGTAGAGATCAGAGATCATGGCACTGCACTCCAGCTGGGTGACAAAGTAAGACTCCATCTCAAAAAAACAAAAAGGTCTTGCCTTAATGAAGACATAAAATTATCACAATGAAACAAAAATATAAACAGTTCCTATAAAGTGCTATAAGAATATATTCTATTAAATACACTATTATATCTTTCTGATAGTCTTACTTTGCTTAGATTTTTGTTTTTTTCTGAGACAGAGTCTTGTTCTGTCGCTCAGGCTGGAGTACACTGGTGCTATCTTGGCTCACTGCAACGGTGCTATCTTGGCTCAGTGTAACCTCTACCTCCCATATTCAAGTGATTCTCATGCCTCAGCCTCCCAAGTAGCTGGGATTACAGGCTGTGGCACCATGCCCAGCTAATTTTTTCTATTTTTAGTAAAGATGGGGTTTTGCCATGTTGATCAAGCTGGTTTTGAACTCCTGACCTCAAGTGATCTGCCTGCCTCGACCTCCCAAAGTGCTGGGATTACAGGCGTGAGCCACTGCACCCAGCCCTAGATTTCTTTTCTATGTGGTTTATGACTGTTACTAATTAAATGTTCATCATCTGGAAAGCCTAACCTTTTTGTTTAATTTCTTGCCCAAATAGCTAATAATCATAATAGTGGATAAATATTATAAATAGGCAGAACAACACAAACAGTTTATGACATTTGGTTGACATTTAATGAGCACCTACTATGTGAAAGGTGCTTTCATCCAGACTATAGGTATTCATTCCCTGGATCCTCCCCAGCTGCAGTGCTGGACAGTTGTCCATCTCATTTTATAGAGGAGGAAACTGAATGGCTGGCCTCCCCTAAGCCTCACAACTGGTAGGTGGATCAAACTGGGATATAAACCCAGCCTTCCTGGCTCCCCACCTGCTGTTATTTCACTGAGCCAAGGCTGAGAAATGCAGTCCCTCTGGTTCTATAGAAGAGCTGCATTCTCTCATGTGATGGCTGTTTGATTATTTTTAAAAAGTCAGGGTAGGAAAGGACTCAAAAATGATATACACACACCTTCAATAAGTTACTTGAACAGAAAATCTTCATTCCTCAACCTTGTGAAGGGCCAAGGCCTTCTCTTTAGAGCGGGGACCTGCTGACTGGAGTTCTGTGGGCTTTCCCTGCAACAACACACCCATCCGCACACCCTGCAATGTCAGATTTCAGGTTCCTTCAAGGAGAGTTTCACAACTTACAAAGTGGAAAATCCTAGATTGTCAACACACCATCCCCTCTTTATTTATACTGATTGTCTCAACCACACCTAAAACAACACGAATTTCTTTATAAGTTGTTTTGCGTCTCTTTCCAAAACACATAACGTAGTTTTCAAAAAACAAATTTTCTTTTCACACTAATGTCTCATCCATGTATGTACTATTTTGGTTACATAATTACAAAAGCAAGTACATGTGGCAAAAAAAAAAAAACAACAACAACAACAAAGTTTGGGGGGAAACCCACAACTGACCAGTAAGCACAGAGCTCATCTGGGAGTGAACATGGCACGGGACAGGGAAGAAAGCAGTCACAGCCCCCAGTGCCCTGATGGGTCCACTGGACCAGGGGGATGGAGGGTGTCAGTCACTCTGGCCAGCAGGCCCAGTGCAGGCTGGGTAAGAGAGCTCCTTCTGCACCCCGACCCCCACCATATACCTGTGAGCACCTTGGGAAAACAGCAGTCATTCTCATCAAAAAATAAAGAATAAAAGGATTGAGACACAATAAAAATGGGTTCAAATAACCACAAGTCTTTTCTAGTCCCAGGGTCTCTCTGAGCCTCAATGCCTTTGTTTGAAATGTACAGTTAAAACAAGGTTCCTCATGCAGCTGCTGCAAGAAGTAAATAAGAACATACGGAAAGTGCCCAGCCCAGGCCTTGGAACACGGAAACTACATACACGGGCTCTCTGCCTGTTTTATCATGGTACCTCTCTCCCGCGGTGTCTAGCAACATGCTGTGAAGTAAGAAGCTCTGATGGATGGACAGAAAGATGGACAGATGGTCCGGTGTCAGAACTGTAAAAACCCTTCAGTTCAGTACCTGGCTTGGCTCAAATGGCCAAGTATCTGTAGCCTGAGTCACAGTGTTCCCCATCTGAAGATAAACAAATCCTAATTTTACCAATAAGCCTGGAGAGATCAGAGTAAGAATAAAAGGAAAAGACAAACAAGAGAATTTAAAAAGTATCAGACCCAGATGTTAAACAAAAAACTGGCTCCCTGGAAGATAAATCTTTTTTCCTCTCTTCCCTCCAACTGTAGTTATGAGAATGAGGACACATTAGAGTAAGTGTGATTTTTTTTTTTCAAGGCACAGAAAAATTTATAGACAGCTAAATCCAACAAAAAGATAAATCATTTACTCTTAGTTTCCAGTAAACAGAAAGTCTCAAAAAAGTTAAAAGGAAAACAGTTCCAGAATAACCACCATGTGGTTTTGGTTTCAAGTACTTCTTAGCATTTCATAACAGGCACAGCTCACTGGAAAGATATTTAAACTCTAAACGAGGCAGGTGCAGAATACATGCTTTCAATAGTGGATGTGATAGGAATGGAAAGTAGGCAGAAATGGATGCTTTTTTTTTTTAATTTAATGAATCAGTCAGCAGATAAAGCTTTCACTCACTGTAAATTTTCTGTTTACAAAAGCTCAACATGCTAACATGACACACCCAAAGACTAGGGAGGGGACACAATACTCTGGAAAGAAAAGCATCTCCAATTTCAATGGAAGGAGCCCAAAGTCAGCCTACCCTTCGAAGTTCCAGTTAGCTCCCATCTTCCTGCCAATCACTCACCTTGAGTCCAAGGAAGCTTTAAAACTGTTAGATCTCTAGGCATCTCCTTAGCTAGTAACATGTTTACACTGATCTACCCAATTTGGAAATACAAGTCTTCAAGATAGCCCTATATTTCTAAGATAGCCCCATGTTTCTTCTGGGTTCTTTTTTTTTTTTTTTTTTTTGTGATGGAGTTTCACTCTTGTTGCCCAAGCTGGAATGCAATGGCGCGATCTCAGTTCATTGCAACCCACACCTTCTGGGTTCAAGCAATTCTCCTGCCTCAGCCTCCCGAGTAGCTGGGATTACAGGTCTGTGCCACCATGCCTGGCTAATTTTTTCGTATTTTTAGTAGAAACAGGGTTTCACCATATTAGCCAGGCTGGTCTTGAACTGCTGACCTCAGGTGATCCACCCGCCTCGGCCTCCCAAAATGCTGGGATTACAGGCGTGAACTACCACTCCTGGCCTCTTCTGGGTTCTTAAACACAATGTTAAGCCTCAGTTTTCTCACCTGTGAAACAGGGGCAATGGAACCTACTTCAGCCAGCTGTTGTGAGAACAATATCAGACTTAGCACACACAATAACTCCTCAATCCATGGTAGTTGCTATTTTTCTCTGTATAATTAAGGAGAAAAACTAAGTATCTCTGATCAATAAAATTTGGCAGAGAGAAAAAAAAATTGGTAACCCCTAGTGTTAATAAGACACTCCCCACACCTCAGGACCTGACCAAAGCCTTCCAAAGAAGCATTTGGCAATACAATGGAAGCCTACAAATGCTTGTGGCCATCACTCAGCAGCAATCCCCCATGAGGACTCCATCCTAGGGAAATAAGATATGGAAAAAGATTCACAGGAATGCTTTCAGAGGCATCATTTGGAACACTGTAACTCTATAAACAAAAAGACAACCAACCGTGGGGGAAATGGCCAAATACAGTTGTGTGTTCAAATGAGTTGTTTCTGTAGCCATGGAAAAGTGATTACAATATATTCATTTAAAAACAAAAATTTGTACTCAAAACTCTGTGATTTCATATTATATTTAAAATAGTATGTATTCACTCTGTCTATAAATACTAGAAGTACAACAGAATACTACATTAGGTATTTCCAAATGGCAAAATTACAGGTAACTTTTATATGTTGTAAGATAATTATTTGTGTTTTTGAAATTCTGTGCAAATAATTTATTTAAAGTCAGGAAAAAGTTATTAAAAAGTTTGTGGGCCCAGCTACTTGGGAGGCTGAGGCAGGAGAATCTCTTGAACCCAGGAGGCAGAGGTTGCAGTGAGCCAAGATGGCACCACTGCACTCCAGCCTGGCAACAGAGGGAGACTCCGTCTCAAAAAAAAAAAAAAAAAAAAAGTTTGTGGGTATGGGTATGTGTCTGTGATGGAGAGGGACAAAGCACACTAAAGAGAAACCCAGAAGCCAACTGGAAGCATGCCCTTAACTGCTGATGCTTGAGCACAGAAAGAAGAGAAAGAATAGGCTTCCCTTTAGGCCCACAGTTTGAGTTACATTAAGCCTGCGGTCATTTCCGTTAAGGCCTGGGCACATGGGCATTGCTCATTTTCATGTACTATTATTTGTGCCAAAAGAAAAAAAAGAAAGCTTCCCAAACCTCAAACCACATTTAAATGCATGAGCAGCACATGATTCTGTAGCATTTTGGTTTCCTTGGCAACCTTATCTCTGTCTCCTTTGATCTCAACCACAGATGAAAAAGTCTTGGTTCTCCAAAGTCCCTGAGGTCAATTGCCAGCTAGACAGTAGCAGATCATGGTAGAATACACATTCTCTAAGAAAGAAGTTCTAATTAATGAATTTCTTCACACTAAGCTCATTCTACAATGGATTTTAGAGAACACATTCTTGATGCATTCACCATTTGAGTTCTGAGCTGTCTGATTTTCATGTTACCACAATTTAATTTTAGCATCACATAAACATAATTAATCTTTTTCACTAAGTGAAAGAAACAAGGAAATCACATTTAAGTCTCCAATCTTGCTAAATATACTGGTGTCTAAATATTTACCTGCTCTCTCCGCCTCAGGTCCCTTGAGCAGGAAATGGGGCGTTTTCCAGACTTAAAATCTAACCTGCAAATGTCAAACTGGAAAATACCGCTATAGAGGCTGCAAGCGAAGCCCTGAACACTGTCGGCAGAATGTTACAAAGAAATCAGGAGATCATTCCAAAGGGACATGGGGAAACCGACGTCATCCATTTATGATTCAGTAAGTATAAGAGGGCTCAAAACATTTTATGGAATTTGCGTCTACCCCTGAAGTCATTTTTCTAAGAAAATGTCTGGCTGGATAAACTGAATGTAATTAGGTATGTCATCCACAGATTCACCCAGCCATAAACTTTTCCTGGGGGCCTACTATATATGTGGTATTGATAGGTCTTGAGGCCCAAATGCAGAGGACATTTCTGTTCAAACGCCTAATCCAGCGACCCTCTCAAAATAGTGCATTAAAAATGCATTTTTCAGCCAGATTACGGCTCACACCTATAATCCCAGCACTCTGGGAGGCTGGGGTGAGAGGATCACTTGAGACCAAGAGGTCTAGACCAGCCTGGGAAACACAGAGGGACCCTGGTCTCTACACAAAACAAAAACGAAAAACCCAAAAAACAATTAGCCAGGCGTGCTGGCGTGCACCAATAGTCCTAGCAGCTACTTGGGAGCCTGAAGCCGGAGGACTGCTTAAGCCCAAGAGTTAGAGGCTGCAGTGAGCTATGGTCACCCCACTGCACTCCAGCCTGGGCGACAGAGCAAGACCTTGTCGCCAATTATTTAAAAAATACAATTTGCAATGTATAGAAGAAAATATAAGGCTCCAATGCCTGCTGGGTTGCTAGTCCCATCTTCACAATCGCCATCAATGGCAAAAATCTCAGGATAAACTCAAATTATTCTTCCCACGAGAAAACCCAAAGGATGCTATCTGAGAACAAGTACACCAATGTGTTTCCGCTGGAGTATCACAAGCTTAAAGCACACCAGTTTACCAAGCTTTCCTCTTTTTTTGTTCTTTGAACTACTTTCCCTAAATCTCATTTTCTCAGCTGACACTCAGCATGATTTTCAATTTTAAGCTCCAACCTTTGACTTAAACTCTTTATCTTTAGTCTCCAGAAAGCAAAAAGGATCATAAGCATCCTACTATTTTTGAGTACTTTAAGCTCTTAATGAAAGTATTTGCCCATGTTCCCAAACAGACAAAACCCTCGCCCAGCTTCCTTGCCTTAAGTGGTGACAGCAACAATCTTTGCTCTTTCAGGGCAAAAAGGTCTCTCACCCAATTTCAAAGGAATTATGATATCTTCCTTCAGAAGCTGCTTACGCAAATGAATTCTAGTTGTTCCTGCTGTATTTCTCCCCTCCTCTCCACTGTCAATGTCTATTTAGAAAACAGTACATAAAATAAAACATACTTTAGAAACACTTAATGGACAGTGAGGGCTTTTTAAAATTGTATTCAACTCATTTTTTAAAGGCATTCGTGGGCCATGTTGAAACCTCAACTTGTCTAGGCTCCTTTGGGAAACTAGAATCAAATTCCTTTGTGTTTTCTTCATCTCACTAGAATATTATCAAGGCTGGGATTATAAATGGGATTATAAGCCTTAGTCTTTTATCTCAATGGCTGTGCCAGCTCATCTTAAGCCAGTTACATACCAAACACTTCACAAGCAGAAGAACATGTAATAATGAATATAATTGCCATCTAATCAGCATTTCTTGGCAAATAAATGACCATAGAGTCATTTATTTACCATTTATTCATTTTTTAAAAACCTAAAAATATTGTTCTGAGTAAACTGAATCTTGGGGCTTCTCAAATTATCTTTAGATAAGGCATCTCTTACCCCTCT
This sequence comes from Plecturocebus donacophilus, assembly GCA_004027715.1. Classification (NCBI taxonomy): domain Eukaryota; kingdom Metazoa; phylum Chordata; class Mammalia; order Primates; family Pitheciidae; genus Plecturocebus; species Plecturocebus donacophilus. The sequence goes on along the minus strand of PVKP010018198.1, from coordinate 586 downwards.
ACTGACCTTTAAAAGCAAGTTACATCCACACTTTCATAGTGTAGACAACTTGTAAGAAATGCAATAACAAGATCCCTCGAAACGATTACTTGGATGTGATGAAAACAGTGTTTCTTAAGTGCTTTAAAAGACAAAATGCCAGTGAGTTTAAAACCATCCACAGAGAACAGAGCCATTAGAAAGCTACTGCTTAATATCTTGAAGGAAAATTTGTATCACCTATTTTTCACTAAACAATCATGTTGTATAACCTGCAGCTAACAGCTATTTTCCACATTTAAAAACAATCTGGACCATTACACATATCTACCTACCATCCTTCCTTCCTTCCTTCTATCCTTTCTTTTTCTTTCATTACATATATCTACCTTTCTTTCTTTCGTTCCTTCCTTCTTTGTTTAAAAAAAAAATCTACACCATTACACATTTCTTTCTTTCTTGGTTAAAAAAAATTTTTGTACCATTACTCCTTCCCTCCTTCCCTCCCTCCCTTCTTCCCTCCCTCCTTCCTTCCTTCCCTCCTTAAAAAAAAATCTGCACAATTGCACCCACCTACCTACCTTCCTCTTTTTTTTTTTTTTTTTTG
>PVKP010018197.1:0-44688 GCA_004027715.1 Plecturocebus donacophilus | reverse complement strand
GTAATGTTCCCCTCCCTGTGTCCATGTGTTCTCATTGTTCAACACTCACTTATGAGTGACAATATGCGGTGTTTGGTTTTTTGTTCTTGTGTCAGTTTGCTGAGAATGATGGTTTCCAGCTTCATCCATGTTCCGGCAAAGGACATGAACTCATCCTTTTTTATGGCTGCATAGTATTCCATGGTGTATATGTGCCACGTTTTCTTTATCCATTCTATCACTGATGGGCATTTGGGTTGGTTCCAAGTCTTTGCTATTGTAACAGTGCTCTTAGTCTGTAAGAGAGTGTGGCTCTGGCCTAACTCAGTCAGAAGGCCCTGTTTTCTAACATAAACCTATCCTTGTTAACTGTTGAGACACCCTTTTTGTTTCTTTCCCCTTCCTTTAATTCTCACACACTGTATCATTCTTATGCCTTTGTGTCTTCATAGTTTAGCTCCCACATACCAGTGAGAACATACATTGCTTGTTTTTCCATTCCTGGGTTACTTCACTTAGAATAGTCTCCAATCTCATCCAGCAAATGCCATTAATTCATTTCATTTTATGGCTGAGTAGTATTCTATTGTGTAAATATATCACAGTTTCTTTATCCACTAGTAGATTGATGGGCATTTTGGTTAGTTCCACGATTTTTCAATTGTGAATTATGCTGCTAGAAACATGCATGTGCAAGTATCTATTTTGTGTAATGACTTTTTTTCTTTGGGTAGATACTCAGCAGTGGGATTGCTGGATCAAATGGTAGTTCTACTTTTAGTTCTTTAAGGAATCTACACATTGTTTCCATAATGGTTATACTAATTTACATTCCCACCAGCAGGGTAGAAGTGTTCCCTGCTTACTGCATGAAACTTTCTCCAAGGTAGATCAAATAATAGGCCATAAAACAAGTATTAATAAGTTTAAGAAAACTGAAATTATATCAAGCACTCTCTCAGATCACAGTGGAATAAAACTGGAGATCAACTCCAAAATGAAGCTTCAAAACCATGCAAATACATAGAAATTAAATAACCTGCTCCTGAATAAGCATTGGGTCAAAAATGAAATCAAGTTGTAAATCAAAAAATTCTTCAAACTGACTATAATGACAAAACCTATCAAAACCTCTGGCATACAGCAAAGCGGTGCTAAGAGGAAAATTTATAACCCTAAATATATACATCAAAAAGACTGAAGGGGCACAAACTGACATTCTGAGGTCACACCTCAAGGAACTAGAGAAACAAAAACAAACCAAACCCAAAGCCCTAGCAGAAGATAGGAAGTAACCAAGATCAGAGCAGAACTAAATAAAATTGAAACAAGTGAAAAAATACAGAAGATAAATGAAACAAAAAGCTGGTTCTCTGAAACTTTTTGAGCACCAACACAATGCTCAGAGGAAATGTTCATTGGAGCATTTGGATTTCAAGTTTTCAGACTTGGCATGCTCCACCCATAAGTATGTAATGCGAATATTCCAAATTCTGAAAAAAAAATTAAAAATCCACAACATTTCTGATCCCAAGCATTTTGTATAAGGGCTATTTAACCTGTATAACCAGGACAGAATCATCATTCTCTCCTCTAATCATTGCTTCATTCACTTCATTTCTCACTTCACCAAGAAAATTAGAGGCAGGCAGCAGCTTCAGCAACCTGGTGCTGGCTTCAAACACATATTAGACCCAGGTGGGATGGGAGCAAAGAACACTCTTTGTCATCCACAAAGGACCAGCATCTAGGAAATGGTAAGTTACTGCCTCATGTCACTGAACAAAAGACCTACATCTAGAACAGGGAGAGTTCTGTTTATGGAGAGAAATAGTAGTAACTGACATACTACTCTCCCTAAGGCCCCTAATGTCTATCAATCTTCTCTGATCCTCCACCAGTTTTATTTGAGTGTCAGAAACGCACAAAATGGGAAAGAAAGTGGTGTATCTAAGTCTTGGATTACTACTTGAAATGAGGAGGACATTATGATAAGTGAAATAAACAAGACACAAAGAGAAAAACACTACATGATCTCACCTATACATGGAATCTAAAATAGTCAAATTCATAGAAGCAGAGAATAATGTATTTGTGAGTTTCCAGGGGCTGGTGGGAGGGGAAATTTTGCTAGATCTTAACATTCTCCATTTATTTTGGAATATAATCTATGGCAAAACACAGAGAGAATACTAGATCTTCAGGAGAAAGCCCTACAAATTTCAATTGCCATAGAAAATAAGAATTTTCTTCTGTACCAAAATGACTACAGTGTGAAAAATTAAGCTATCACTTCCTGTGAATTAAGTCATGTAGTTTTGTGGCTGAAATAGGTCCATATCACAGCATAAACATTTTCTCATTTGGAAATTAATGTTTCAGTGGTAACCTAGGTAAATAGCACCCTCTGATGGGAACTGTTGACTTACACAAGATTTGTACTAATTAAAAGAAAAAAGATGTTCTAAACAATAATCCAAATAAAGACTCTTAAGTAGGGTAGAGCACTAATTTTGATTCAAAACTCAATTAAGATTCTTGGAACCTATGACTAATTTTAACAACTGAAGAAAATATTATATATTGCAATCTGGTAGAAGAAAAGTTTGATAACTATTTTGTACTCTCCTTTCACTTCCCCTTCTGTCACTATGAAAAGCATTTGAGCTCATGAGTTTTAGAAGCTAAGGCAGCACTGAAAAGCTCTTTCTCTTTCCTCCTCACCTTCTCTCTTCTTATTCCAGATGATAACAAATGATGAATATAGTCATCTGAAAGCATTCTACCGCCACCTCTACCTTTATTTTTATCTGTTAACCAATTGGAATGCTAACCCTTAAAGAAGACATGCCAAATTATCCAGGCATGGTGGCATGTGCCTGTAATCTCAGCTACTCAGGAGGCTGAGGCAGGAGAATTGCTTGAACTCAGGAGGTAGAGGTTTCAGTGAGTCAAGATCGCGCCACTGCACTCCAGCCTGGGTGACACTGCAAGACTCCATCTCAAAAAATAAATAAATAAAAGAAATGCCTGTATAATAAGACACTCATATAAATAACAATTGAAAGAAACTGAAGAATTAGAGAACAGACACAAATTCACTGTACTTAGTAGATTATACTTGCATGCATGCACACACACACATAATTCATGGTCACTTTATTTTTGACAGGGATACTTAGACAATTAAATGGAGAGAGAGCATAGCCTTTTCAACAAATGGTGCTGTAATAACTGAATGTTCATATTCAAAATAATAAATTGGACACCTGCCTTATACTATAAAAATTAATTAAAAGTCTAACTATGCATCTAACTGTAACAAGTAATATTATAAAACTCTCAGCAGAAAACAACAGACAAGACATCATCAAGAGAGTTAAGAGACAATCCACAGAACAGAAATGTTTCAAATTACATATCTGACAGGATCTAGTATCCTGAATACACTGAGCATTGTAACAGCATAAGAATATTAAAAGACAACCCAATTTTAAAATAAGGACAGGATTTGATAAAACATTTCTTCAAAAAGATATTTTAAAAAAACAAACTCAGAAAAAGATGTTCAATATTATTGATAATGAGAGAAATGTCAATCAAAACCATAATGAAATATTACACTAGTATGACTATAATTAAAAAAAAAAAAACAGATAATACCAAGCAGTGGTGAGATGAGGTTGTAAAGGAAGTTGTCACTCTGGTGGGAGCACCAAGTAATGCAGCCACTTTGAAAATCAGTCTAGCAGTACCACAAAACATTAAAGATAGAATTACCATATAACCTAGTGTTTTCTCTGCAAAGTATGTGCCTAAGAGAAATTAAAACCTGTGTCCACATAGAAACCTGTATACGAATGTTCATTAGCACCATTACTCATAATAGCCAAGAACTAGAAAAATCCAAATATCCATTAACTGATGAATGGGTAAACAAAATGTGGCATATTCATACAATTGAATATTATATGATAAAGTAAAGGAATGAAGCACATTTATAAGTTACAACATGGATGAATCATGAAAATGTTATGCCAAGTGAGGAAAGCCAGTTGCAAAGAACACATGTTGAATTACTTTATTTACATAAAATGTCCATAGCTGCAAATTCACAGATAAAACATCCCTAAAAAGTAGACTGGTACTTGTCTAGGTTCGGGGGTGGAAAGATAGGAGGACAGTGGCTAAATGGTTTGGGGTCTCCTCTGGAGGTGACATGAATGCTCTAAAATTGATTGTGATTATGGTTGCACAGTTCTGTGAGTAAAGCAAAAACCATTACACTGCACACTTCACATGTGTGAATTACATGGTATGTTAGTTTTAGCTAAATAAAGCTGTTTCCAGAAAAAAATAGTAAACTTTACATAAAAGAAAACATGAAATAAAACATAACTCAGAAAACATTTGGAAGTGAATGAAAACATAAATACAACATATGAAAATACATGTAACATAGTTAAAAATAGTACTTACATGGCAATTTATGGCACCCAAGTGCCTATTCTGGAAAAGAGTGGTTTCAAGTTAGACATGAAGTCCTATCTCATAAAATGTCAAGAAAAAAATCATTTTAAATTCAAAATAAGCAGAAAACAAAAGAGTAAAGATAATGGTTAAAACAGTAGGAAACAAAATAAGAATATATAAATAAGTTCATTTAAAAGCTGTGTTTTTTACATCAATAAAAGTGATATTCCTCTAACTAGATAGTTTGGGCAAAAAAGGAAAAGATAAAAATTGGCAATATCAGATACATTAGAGAATGTGGCTACAAATCCTACACACATTAAAGAAAAATAAGGGAATATTATAAACACATTTACAGTTATTTAATTTGCAAAACAATGAAATGGACCAGTTATTGATATAAATTGATATAAATTGCCATCATTGGGCAAATGAACTCAAATAATATGAAAGAGAAACTGTGTCCTCATTCTGATACCCTTAAGCTAAACACAATGATATATAATATACTACAAATGTATATAATGGGGTTGTATATTGACTTTTATCTTCCTGTAGACACTGGAGAAAATCCCTCATCTCACACTTACTAGATGAGAATACTCTCTGCCCTGGTCTGCGCTGGATTCTTCTGCATGTCTTATACTACTTCTACTGCTCCTCTTCTGTACAAGCCATTCTGCATTAACAAACTGTTCTCATAACTTAGGTCTTTGTTCTCCATCTCTATTTATGGATTAATTGTTCCCATTAAGTAGAGTTCTAATTAAAGTTTTGAAAACTTATTGTATTATGAAATATAGCATAAATATACATAGATGATATAGATATAAAAGTGTATAAAGTATATACTTCAGCAAATTTTTATAAAATGAGCAGCTTTTTAAATGATCTCAATTTTATTCAACAGAAAATTTGAAGTACATATTAGCGATAATATGAATACAACATTTTGCTATGTTTAATAATGCTTTCTTTTAATTTTTTTATTATACTTTAAATTCTGGGATACATGTGCAAAACGTGCAGGTTTGTTACCTAGGTATACATGTGCCATGGTGGTTTGCTTACCCATCACCCTGTCATCTACATTAGATATTTCTCCTAATGCTATCCCTCCCCTAGCTCCCAACTCTCCAACAGACCCCCGTGTGTGATGTTCCTTTTTCTGTGTTCACGTGTTCTCATTGTTCAACATCCACTTCTGAGTGAGAACATGCGGTGTTTGATTTTCTGTTCCTGTGTTAGTTTGCAGCTGAGAATGATGGTTTCCAGCTTCATCCATGTTCCTGCAAAGAACATGAATTCATCTGTTTCATGGCTATGTAATATTCCATGGTGTATATGTGCCACATTTTCTTTAGCCAGTATATCATTAATGGGCATTTGTGTTTGTTCCAAGTACTTGCCATGGTGAATAGTGCTTCAGTAAACATATGTGTGCTTGTGCCTTCATAGCAGAATGATTTATATCCTTTGGGAATATACCCAGAAATGGAATTGCAGAATCAAATGGTATTTCTCTTTCTAATCCTTGAGGAATCGCCACATTGTCTTCCACAATGGTTGAACTAATTTACACTCCCACCAACAGTGCAAAAGCATTCCTATTTCTCCACATCCTCTCCAGCATCTGTTGTTTCCTGACTTTTTAGTGATCACCATTCTAACTGGTGTGAGATGGTATCTCATTGTGGTTTTGATTTGCATTTCTCTAATGACCAGTGATGATGAGATTTCTTTCATATGTTTGTTGGCCAAGTAAAAATGAGCAGCATTTAACCACCATACAGATCTATAAATAAAAAATCACCAGCACTCCAGAGCCCTCCATGTACCCCTTCATGATTGTGGCTCCATCCATTTTTACATTCCCCATACTGGTTGTGTGGCAGTCACTCTCCAGCTTTGCTTTATAACTTTATAACTAACTAGAGCATCTTTGTCATCTGTATTCACCACAGAAAAGGACAAAGAGAAGGTGGAAATGGCACACATTGGCCTCGAAATCGTGTACATCATGTCTGGAACTCAGTCACATGGAAGAGCACACTGCAAGAAAGACTGGGAAATGTGTGTTTTGGAGGAAGAGTGAATAGCAGTAATTGCTGCCACATTGTTAGTAATGATATAATTATCATTGTATCAGTGTCTGTTAATTATTGTCAATGTTAGATTAAATAAAACATTAAATGTAAAATGTGCCCCTCACCCTGGAACTTAGTAAGCACCAATAATAATCATGATTTATCTAGGCCACTCTTTTTTATTTATCGTATAGGCCAGAAGAAAATAACATATTCACATATTCTAAATTGAACAACAGAGCTATGAAATGTGAAATATGAAGGATACTCAGAAGATGTTTTCTTGAGTATTTTGCTTTTATTTGTTGTTTCAAGACATTTTTATTTACTAAAAACAGTATTCATAATTAGCTGATTTTAAAAGTAGAAAAAATTGTATAATTAAAAAGAAAATAATACCCTGACCAATTTAGAATCCAATACCCAAGTCCGGATCCCAGCTCTGCCACCTAAATGTCGTGATTTGGAACAAGCCACAAACATCTCTGAACACCAAACCCATCATCCATGAGACTGGATCTAGAATTCCCTCCTTCATTTACCTCCTACTTCTCCCTGAAGAGCACAGAGACTAACAGATGGGACAGTGCAAAGGAAACTGTGCACAAATCTCCAAAGAGCAACTATAACACCTGGACGTTTCTACATTGATGTTTGCAGTGGGTTAATTCAACTCAATGGCAGAAAGACTTTAAACAGCACAAATGATTCCACCAGGCTCTCCCTCACTGATAAAGATTAAGACTCTCCCCTCAAATGTAACACTCCATGACAATGAGTAACAATTTAATGTTTAAATGTATTTCTTGGCAGGGCATGGTGGCTCATGCCTGTAATCCCAGCACTTTGAAGATTGAGGTGGGCAGATCACAAAGTCAGTGGTTCGAGACCAGCCTGTACAACAGGGTGAAATCTCATCACTACTAAAAATGCAAAAATTAGCCATGCATGGTGGCACATACCTATAATCTCAGCTACTCAGGAAGCTTAGGCAGGAGAATCGCTTGAACCTGGGAGGTGGAGTTTGCAGTGAGCAGATATCCCGCCACTGCACTCCAGCCTGGGTGACAGAGCAAGACTATGTCTCATTGAAAAAAAAAAAATATATATATATATATATATATATATATATTTATTTCTTTTGCACAAAAAAGCCAAAGCCATACAGATAAACTACATACTTGATCTGGTGCAAAGCTTAATTAACAGTGAGTGGCATGTCCCAACACCAGAGAGAAAAACCAATTGTGCCAGATTTATGAGATTTCTCAGTATTAGATTGGAACATGTTTTATCTTGCTGAAAATAAAACTGATTTCATCTGTGTTTTGAGGCTCTTCACATGAAAGATCAGTGAGCCAGTTTAATCCACCTCTTTGGCCACTTCAAATAGTGATAAAACACATAAAGTATGGACACACCTCTGAAATGTCCACAGAGTACCAAATAGCACAGATAGTATTTACTTATTTAAATACACTGTCTTTTAACTAAGGAAAACAATTTTATCAAAAGGGACAGCAAATAAAAGAAATGATAAAAAGAAACCTCCAATCAACTTCAACTATTTTATAAGAATAGAATTTGTTAAGGGTTAAATCAGGTATGTTGCAACTAAGGTCAGCAATGAGAAATGAGTAGACATTTCAAACTGTAAGTCAAAAATTTAGCAATGCTGAACATCAACAACAAACAATGAGCCAACAAACAAGCTAACTTTTCTAATACCAAAATACTGAATGGAGATTAGAAAAATGGAGAAATAGTAAATATTATTATGGTTATCTTAGAAAATAGTTGTCCATATCAGATTGATGATTTTTGAGTAATCATATTTTTGTCTGATTTCCCAAAGGAAAAATAATCTACTCTCCTATTCCAGAAAAGGCTGGTACATCCTTTAGCTTTAGGTTAGCTTTGGTACATCCAATCATTTTCAAATTATCCTATCTCTCTCAGCTGCAGTTTGAGGTTTTCATAGCTTAAAATCCATATGGAAAGAACATATGAAAGCCAAGAAAAACAAGTGTGATTTGGTTTGTCCTAGGACTCCCAGGCCTCTGGGATTCATATCAAACAATTTCAGCCTTTACCTCACTCAGATAAATCCTGTAATCTCCACAATTCCCTAGGGCTTCCAAGGAGAGGGGAATTCTAAGTAAGGGATTTTATTTTTCATCATTTTATGTTCTAAATTCTGTCTTCCTAAGTAGAATTTCAAACACCACTCACACTTTTTTTATCAAGAAGTTTCAATTCCTTCTCTACCTGCTTCCCCGCAAATGTGGACACAGCTTTTCCACTTTCATTCCTCAAATAATAATATCACGTGTATATTATAAATGTTATCAAAGCTTAATGTAGAGTACAAGATACGGTGCTCCACAGAATAGAATACAAATTCAAATTACTCACAAAAATTAAAAATAAAATAAACAACAACAGAAAATGAAAGTGGTTTCTATAATCTTATGGACGATTCTCTACAGAGGGACCTCATTCATCAGCTGTTCGTCTCTTTGGGTCTTTTTCACCCCCATGCCTGGATCTCTGAAATAAATGACCCTGATAACATTTCAAACTCATTTTTTTAATTTGCTAAAAAACTCACCCCCTGTTTGAATTTATGCTGGCTTAAAAGATGTCCTCTTTTCCACAGTAAGAACCATCAAACTGTTTTCTTAAACAAACAAACATGATAGACTGGATAAAGAAAACATGGCACATATGCACCAGGGAATACTATGCAACCATAAAAAAGGATGAGTTCATGTTCTTTGCAGGGACATGGATGAAGCTGGAAACCATCATTCTCAGCAAACTGACACAACAACAGAAAACCAAACACTGCATGTTCTCACTCATAAGTGAGTGTTGAACAATGAGAACACGTGGACACAGGGAGGGGAACATGACACACCTGGGCCTGTCTGAGGATGGGCAGCTAGGGGAGGGAGAGCAGGGGGGTGGAAGGCTAGGGGAGGGATAGCATTAGGAGAAATACCTAATGTAGATGATGGGGTGATGGATGCAGCAAACCACCATGGCATGTGTATACCTACATAACAAACCTGCACATTCTGCACATGTACCCCAGAACTTAAAGTATAATTTTAAAAAGTTTAAATTTACGCAAGAAAAAAGAAGGAAGCAATACCAATTCCCAATAATAAGAGCCATCAAAATGTTTTTCTAAACAGACATAAAAGAAGTGACACCCATCCTGTTAGAAATTCATGTATCATTCTGTAACAAAGCACAGTCGACTTACAAATTAGAAATGTTTTCTTATATTCCATGTTAACTAAAATAAAAATAGTGAAATGGTAACAAAATATACTGAGTAGACTAGTGGACTCAAAATCAGAACACAAAGTATTTAGTCTAGTCTTTTTCATTAAGAAGTTGTGTGACTTTAAGTAAATCATGAGCATGAAGAGCTTCACTTTCCCATCCATTTAATAAATAAATATCCTTCTTTTATGTGCTGGTTTGTGTGCAAAAAGAAATAAGAAAACTATTTGACAAAAAAAAAAAAAAAAGCTTAATCTATGCTCTTTAAAGCTGCAAAGTAGGTTATACTTACTAGTCCTTAAGAAACTTTCCATCTCTGGCTTTTAAAGGAGACATATGTTTGCCCAGAAGATCATGGAAATATGGTAACAGAAACAGACTGTCTGATTCCCGCCTCCAATGGCAAATGGTGGCTAATAATTTCTATCTCTCTGACAGCACAATGATTCAGAAAGTGTTAATTTGCTTGATCATTTGCAGGCAATTTATCTTTTCCTAGAGGAAAGAGTAATGTTGAAAATGACAATATAAAGATATAAATTTCTTCTTTAATGCTACCACTATACAAGAAAAAACGTGAGGAGAAAAGAATTACACAAATGATGAGGAAAAGAGGAAGACATGCTCTATAGAAAGGGGAAATAAGTTACTGAGAGAAGACTCCAATTTTCTTCACTGTAGTAAGAAAGAATTAGAATAAGAAGAATACAACTAAAATATCATAAATAACAACAGAAGCTCCCTGTCCTATAACTACATATGAGAAAGATACTGTTCCAATCAATTTTTTCCCTACTAGGGTGTTTTCTCAGGGAAAGTTGAACATTTATTCATTAAACTGTAGATTAAGTGGTTCATCAAAGGAGCTGTATTGGTGTAAAAGACAGAAGAAATCGTCCCTCATCCATGGATCCAGCAAAAGATGGTTTGAAATATATAAATGCACATGATCCAAAGAACAGATAAAGAGCAATTATGTGGGAACTGCAAGTGTTCAAGGCTTTTGACCTGCCCTCCTTGGAGCTGATGTGGAGGATGATGGTGAGGCCGCAACCACAAGAGATAAATATGGTGGCAATGGGCACAATGAAAATGAGGGCTGCTGCAGTGGAAGCCACCAGCTCACTGATGTAGGTGCCGGTGCAGGACAGCTGAGCAGAGGGAGGATGTCACACAAACAGTGATTGATGATGTTTGCATTGCAGAAGGTCAGTCTCAGCGTGCATCCAGTATGGGCCATGGCACTAGAAAAGGTCAGTAAGTATGAACCAAGCATAAGGTGAGAGCACACTTTAGGGGACATGGCAACATTCTACAAAAGTGGATTATAGATGATGACATGGTGATCACAGGCCATTGAGGTGAGCACATAGCATTTAGAAATGCCAAAAACAAACAAACAAACAAAAAATAGGAAAAGGAAAGCTGGGATATGCATCCCACGTAGGAGATAATATTCTTCTCTGTTATGAAGTTCATCAGCATTTTGAGTGTAAACACAGAAGAATAACAGAGATCTATGAAGGACAAGTTAAAGAGGAAAAAGTGCATGGGGGTGTGAAAGTGTGAAATGAGCACAGTGACAGTTACCAAGCCCAAATTTCCCAACACAGTGACCATACACGTTACTAGAAACAGGAAGCACAGGGCGAATTGGAGATCTGGCTGTTCTGTTAATCCCCAAAATTATTTTAGTCATGAAAGAGCCATTTTCAGGAGCCATTCTTCTCTAAGTGTATCTGTGGACACAGGAAAAAAGGCTTCCATTCAAGAGCAACACAGCTCTCCCCACAATTTCTCCTCTCATACAAGTAGAGTATATGCTGGGATTATCTGAGACTAGCCTAATATGGACCCACATAATCTGCCTTTACTACCGTCATGACACTGAGTGACACTGACTTCCCCTCTTTCAAGTTGTAGTAAGCCAAATACAGCAGAGAACACCACCACTTTAGCCTAATAGCATGAAGGCCGATGCTACCGCATGTAAACATGACTACTGGAAAAAACGAAAGATAAGGGAGAAGAGTGGACCAGGACAGAATCATTCATCCCTCATTTCTTAATTTCTTCATTCACCTGAGTCCTCTCATTACCAAAAAAGTTAAAGGCAGAGGCTGTGGCAAGCTTGTGCTGGCCTCTAACGTAGATTCAACTCAGGTAGTGGGAGGGAATGAAGAACATTGTTTCTAATCCGAGACTAAGGACCAAAGTCTGGGAGAGGTTATGTTACCGCCCCACATCACAGAATCAAAGCCCCACAGTTAGAATGGAGAGAGCTCTGTCTATGGAGAGGGAACTTACTGATTAGACACTGCAACCACTGGTTTCACTGGTGTCTCTGAACATTAGCTGCTCCCTTCTTGAACAGATTTTTTACTGCGTTCACCTATGTATCAGGACAGCATTGAATGGGAATGTAAATACACATCTTAGAGGCCTGGACTCCCATCTCAAAACAAAGAGGACATGAATGCATGTGGAATTCAGAAACGCCCTCCTTAAACCAGAAAGCCTTGGTGTTTCCTTATCCTTATTTGCCACTGTGGCCCTGGAAGTGCAATTTCAACCTCTGAGGCTTTAGTTTATTTAATTCTAAGATACGGACCAGACTTAACCTTCATTGTGTCCTTCTGAATTATACATTATTATTTTTATTATAAATTTGATTCCTCTCAAGCAGCAGACAAAACAAAGTTTTTATTATTATCCTTTCTGTCACTTGGTAGGACATAAAAGATTTAATGCCCATTTAATGATATAATGTACCTTGTTATAAGCAGGGTTGAAGCTTCCTGAATCAGTTCCCCAGGGAATATGGCTTAGGTTTAAGCAAGATTCAGGCTTTGTATTTATACCCTGGACTATGATTTCTCTTTTGTTTCTTAGAGACTCCATATTTTATCAAGTTTTTCTTCTCCCGAGGCACTGTACATCCCCTAAGGCAGAGTGCAAATAAATTCCCATCTCCCATAATCTTCACATCTGATGGGAATTCTATTTCATTGGTTCTTTCTTTTTTCCTCATCCTGAATGAAACTGCTTCACAGGATGTGCCTGCAGTCTTTCTTATTTCTTTCTCTTTTATTTTTCTTTTTTTGAGACAGGGTTGTCACTCTATCACCAAGACCGAAGTTCAGTGACACCACCACAGCTCACTGCAGCCTTGACCTCCTAGGCTCCAGTGATCCTCCCACCTTAGCCTCTCAAATAATTGGGACTACAGGAGCTTGCCACTATGCCTGGCTAATTTTGCTTATTTTTTATAGAGTTGGGGGTGATCTCCCTATGTTGTTCAGGCTGATCTCGAACTCCTGGCCTCAAGTAATACTCCCTCCTGGACCTTCCACAGTGCTGGAATTATACGCGTGAGTTGCCACACTCAGCTTTTGTAATTTCTTTATCAGAAATTTTTCTAAGTGGCTTAGTCTGATGAGGCCACTATGACAAAATATCATAGACTGGGTGTCTTAGGAAAAACAGAAATTTATTTCTCACAGTTCTGGAGGCTAAAGGCCAAGATCAAGGCCCCAGTGTTCAGCATCTGGTGAAGCCCTCCTTCGAGGTAGACAGCTGCCTTCCTACTCTAACCGCACATGGCAGAAAGGGCAAAGGCTACCTGTGGACGCCTTTTATAAGGATGCTAATTCTATTCAAGCAGGCTTTGTCTCCACAATCATCTACAAATGATCTCACCTCCTAATACTGTTGCTTTGGGATTGAGATAGTTAGTATATAAATTTAGGGGAGACATACATTCAAACTACAGCACAAAGGTGGGAGTAACTCACTTCAGTTGTCTCTCATGGGATATCTTTGAAAAAAATTAATATCTTAATTCCCTTTTAAAGTTTTTACATCTAAACACCTACATGAGTGTCCTGTTGAGTCCTTACATGTAACATTTCCTTAATGAGGTCATGAATTTATTCTCACCATAGTAGTTCAGAGTTTGGGCTATGCAGTTATAGGAAATACATGGGAATCCCATTCCCAGGCTTACTAACTTAGGCAACTTATTTAGCTTCCCTGTGCCTTTGGTTCACATTTGTAAAATAAGAATGTTAAAAAATAGCATCATTCATAGGGTTTTTATGATGATTAAATGAAAAAATATAAGTAAAATGGTTAGAACAGTGGTAAATAGGCAATAAATATCAGCTGTCACTATTTCTGTTCTCACAGCTTCTGGTACATCCTTTATCATAAAACTCATGGGTGTGTGTGTGTGTGTGTGTGTGTGTCAAGGCATTGCTCTTCTCCCAGGCGAGAGCTCAGTGACAGAATTACAGCTCACTGCAGCCTCAACCTCCTGGACTTAAGCAATCCACCTCAGCCTCCCAATAGCTGGAGCTACAGGTGCATGCCAACATGCTGGCTAATTTTTGTGTTTTTTTATAGAGACAGAGTTTCACCATGTTGACTAGGCTGGCCTGGAACTGCTGGGCTCAAGGGATCTGCCCGCCTAGGCCTCCCAAACTGTTGGGATTACAGATGAAGACATTTTTGCTTCCTTTAATTTCTGTGTTCCGCCTTCATACTATAAGTTCTATAGGGAGAAATTTCATTTCTGTCTTCTTTAATATTTAATTATTTGTTCCAGGTGCTAAGTATGGTTTATAGTACACAGTGTGTACTAAGTAAATATTTGTTGAAATTACATTGTTCTCTGGCCAAAGCCATTCAGAATATTTTCTACATCTTTCACATGCTAAACAACAGACCTCACAACCCCAATAACCCCCAATCTTTTCCCTCAATTCCTACACAATTTCTGGCACATTTTAGTTTGTAACTGAACTGTGCAACTGAATTATCATGGCTCCTAACAAAATATCAGACTAGAGAATAATTCTAATCTCTTCTCACGTACTTTCTCTATTCAGCCATCTGCATTGCTACTGGGGTAAACTCTGAAGGCACAGACCTCTGTCTAGCTGAAGAACTTCCCGTGGTTCTCCATTACCCACTGGGCAATCAAAACTATGTAATAAAAATACATTTTAAAATTATGATTTAACCTTGTTTAAAATTGAAGCAGAAATTGAGTTAGGGTTAGAGTTCATGAGAAGCCATGAAAGAACTATTATGATTGGTTCAAGTATTTTGGACACATTGAGTATTGTGCAAACTATGTCTTCCTAGTAAATATAAGAAATAAAATATTAGAAATATTTACACTTTAGAGACCATAGCAATTTTTTAAAGAGGAAAAACAAGATAATGAAACCACACAAAGAATACTAGCAGGCAACCAAAGATTATACTTAAAATTTAAGTTTAAACCTATACAAACTTTCCTTCCCATCATAATAAATTACTGTTTCTCTTCTTAATATTTACTGAAAAAGAGGCAGGAATCACCCCAAGGTGTTCATCTGCTAAGATTACATATAATATACACAATATATTATATATAATGTACAAAATTACATATTATATTTCAAATGTTTCATTATTACTAGATATGTAATAAAATCACATCTTATATGTAATATATATAAAATTACATGTATACACATATATATATTACATATACTATATAAGAAACATAATTACATATATACATAGTCATGCATCATGTAACGATGGGATATGTTCTGAGAAATACATCATTAGGCAATCTTGTCATGCAAACATCATAGAGTGTACTTATACACACCTAGATGAAACAGCCTACTACAAACCTAAGCTATATAGTATTGCCTACTGCTCGTAAGGTACAAATCTAGACATCATGATACTGTACTGAATACTGCAGGTAACTGTAACACAATGGCATGTATTTATGTATCTAAACATAGAAGAAGTAAAGTAAAAATATATTATATAAAAAAAACTAAAAATGGTATACCTGTATAGGGCAGCTACCATGAATAAAGTTTGCAGAAATGGAAATTGTTCTGGGTGAGTCAGCGAGTGAGGGGTGAGTGAATACAAAGACCTAGTATATTACTGTACAACTACTGTAGACTTTATAATCACTGTTCACTTGGTCCACACTAAATTTATAGAAACCTTTTTCTTTCTTTAATAATAAATTAACCTTAATTTACTATAACTTTTTTACTTTATAAACTTACCAAATTTTTTAACTTTTTGACTCTCTTAAAATAACGCTTAGCTTATAACACAAAGACACTGTGCAGTTGAACAAAAATATTTTTTCTTTCATATCTTTATTCTATCAGCTTTTTAAAATGATTTTATTATCTTTTTAAACTTTTTTGTTAAAATCTAAGACAGAAGTGCACATACATTAGCCTAGGCCAGAGTCAGGGTCATCAATATTACTGCCTTCCACCTCTACATCTTGACCCACTGGGAAGTCTTTAGAGGCAATAATGAAACATGGAGCTGTCATCTCCTATGATAACAATGCTTTATTCTAGAATATCTCCTTAAAAAAAACCCCTGCTTGTGGCTTTTTCTTCTATTGTACTTTAGGTTCTGGGGTACATGTGCAGATCATGCAGGACTGTTGCATAGGTACATACATGGCAAGGTGGTTTGCTGTTTTAGAGTTTTCTTCATCTTTTATAATTAGAAGGAGTACCCTCTACAATAATGATAAACAATGCAGTATAGTAAATACATAAAGCAGTAACATAATCACTTAAAACTGTATGCATTATGCTGGCAGCACAGTAAGCTTGTTTACGTCAGCATCATTACAAACTTGTGAGTAATGCATTGAGCTGTGACTTTCAGTGGCTACGACGTCATTAGGTGACAGAAATTTTCCAATTCCATTGTAATATTATGTATATGCGGTCCTCTCCTTGACCAAATTGTCTTTATGCCATGAATAACTGTATATGGAAGTATATCTCATTGTATTGTGCTTCACTTTATTTTGCTTTCCAGATACTGCATTTTTTACAAATTGAAGGTTTGTGGCAACCCTTCATCCAGCAACTCGATCAACATCACTTTTTCAACAGCACATGCTCACTTTATGTCTCTGTATCACATTTTGGTAATTTATATAATATTTCAAGTTTTTCATTATTACTATATCTGCTGCGGTGATCTGTGATCAGTAATCTTTGATGTTACCATTGTAATTGCTCCAGGGCACCACAAACCACGCCTATATAAGGTGGAAACTTAACTGATAAGTGTTGTGTGTGTTCTGACTGCTCCACTGGCCAGCAGTACCCCACCTTTCTCCCTCTCCTCAGGCCTCCCCATTGCCTAAGACACAGCAACATTGAAATTAGGCCAGTTAATAGCCTGACAATGACCTCTAAGTGTTTAAGTGAAAGGAAAAGTCATGTCTTTCACTTTAAATCAAAAGCCACAAACAATTTAGCTTAGTAAAGAAAATATGTCAAAAGCCAACATAGGCCGAAAGGTAGGCCTCTTGCACCTGTTAGCCAGGATGAGTCCAAAAGAAAAAATATTGCAGAACATTTAAACTGCTACTCCAGTGAACACATGAATGATAAGAAAATTAACTAGCCTTATGGCTGATATGGAGAAAATTTCTGTCATTTGGGTAGAAGATATAATGGGCCACAACACTCCCTTAGGCAAAAACTTAATCTAAAGCAAAGCCCAAACTGTCTCCAATTTTATAAAGGCTGAGAGAGGTGAGGAAGCTTCAGAAGAAAAGTTGAAAATGAACAGAGGTTGCTTCATAAAGTTTAAGGAAAGAAATCACCTTCATAACCTAAAATGCAAGGTGAAGTAGCAGGTACAGACACAGAAGCTGCAGCAAGTTATTCAGAAGATCTAGCTCAGATTATGGATGAAGGTAACTATACTAAACAACAAATTTTCAATGTAGGTAAAACAGCTTTCTATTAGAAGAATAGGTCAGATATGGTGGCTCACATCTGTAATCCCAGTATTCTGGGAGACCAAGGTTGGCAGATCACCTAAGGTTGGGAGTTTGAGACCAGCTTGGCCAACCCATAAAACTCCGTCTCTACTAACAATACAAACATTAGCTAAGTGTGTTGGTGCACCCTTTTAGTCCCAGCTACAAGGGTGGCTGAGGCATGAGAATCACTTGAACCTGGGAGGCAGAGGTTGCAGTGAGCTGAGATCACATCACTGCACTTCAGCCTGGGTCACAGAGTAAGACTCTGTCTCAAAAAAAAAAAAAAAAAAAAAAGAAGAAGAAGATAGCTGCCATCTAAGACTTTCACAGCTGGAGTGGAGAAGTTAATGCCTGGCTTCAAAGCTTCAACAGACAGATGACTTTATTATTAGGGGCTAATGCAGCTGGTGACTTTATGTTGAAACCAATACTCACTTATCATTCTGAAAATCCAAGGACCATTAAGAGTTACGTTACATATACTCTGCCTGTGCTCTACAAATGAAACAACAAAGCCTAAATGACAGATTTGTTTACAGCATGGTTTAGTGAATATTTTAAGTCAACTGTTGAGAACTACTGCTCAGAAAAAATATATATTTGTTTCAAAATATAACTGCTTATTGACAATGAATCTAGTCACCCAATAACTCTGATGGAGATGTACAAAAAGACTGTTACTTTCATGCCTGCTAACAAAACATCCATTCTGAAGCCACTGGGTGGGGGAGTAATTTATACTTTCAAGTCTTATCATTTAAGAAGTACATTTTATAAGGTTATACCTGCCAAAGATAGCAGTAATTCCTCTGATGGATCTAGGAAAAGGAAAACATTCCAGAAAGAATTTACCATTCTAGATGTCATTAAGAACATTAGTGATTCGTGGAAGGAAGTAGAAATATCAACATTAACAGGAGTTTGGTAGAAGTTGATTCCAACCCCCATGGATGACTTCAGTGAAGGAAGTAACTACAGATATGTTAAAAACAGCAAGAGAACTAAAATTACGTAAGTGGAGCCTGAAGAGGTGACTAATTGCTAGGATCTAATAATAAAACTTTAACAGATGAGGAGTTGCTTCTTATGGATAAGCAAAGAAAGTGTTCTTTTTAAATAAATCTACTTCTGATGAAGATGCTGTGAATATTGTTGAAATGACAAGAACGTATTTAGAATATTACATAAACTTAATTGATAAAGCAGTGGATTGGTTTGAGAGGACCAACTCTCAATTGGTTTGAGAGGGGTAAAATTTTATCAAATAACATTACATGCTACAGAGAATTCTTTCATGAAAGAAGTAGTCAATTCATGAGGCAAACATTATTGTTATCTTATTTAAAAAATTGCCACAATACTACATGCTGTCTGGAAGAAACTGACTTCACCTGCAAAGACAAACATAGATGGAGAGGAAGACATAGAAAAAGATATTTCACGCAAATGGAAAAAATAACCATGCAGGAGTAGCTATACTTATATCAACAAAAGACTCTTTAAGTCAAAAAACATAAAAGAAGCAAAGAAGGCATTATAAAGCAATCAATTAAGCCAGAGGATATAACAATTATAAATATACATGCACTCAACACAGAGCATACAGATATATAAAGCAATTTTTCTTTTTTTTTTTTTTTTTGAGACAGAGTCTCACTCCATCACCAGGCCCCAGGCTGGAGTGCAGTGGTGCAACCTTGGCTCACTGCAACCTCTTGTCTCCCAGGTTCAAGCAATTCTCTTGCCTCAGCCTCCCGAGTAGCTGGGAGTACAGGTGCGCGCCACCACACCCAGCTAATTTTTTTTATATTTTTAGTAGAGAGGGTTTCACCACACTGGCCAGGATGGTCTCGATCTCTTGACCTCGTGATCCACCTGCCTCAGCCTCCCAAAGTACTGGGATTACAAGCGTGAGCCACCACATCCGGCCAAAGCAAATTTAGTCCCAAAGAGATAGACCCCAATGACATACTAGGTGGGGACTTCACTACCCCTCTTACAGCATTGGACAGATCATCTAGAGAAATAGTCATCAAAGAATTATTAGACTTAACTGAACTATAGATCAAATAGACTTAACAGACATTTATAGAACATTTTATCTAACAGCTGAAGAATATACAGCCAATGATAAGACAATTAAACAATCTTATTGCTGATATGGAGAAAATTTCTGTCATCTGGGTAGAAGATACACAACACTCTCTTAAGCAAAAACTTTACCAAGAGCAAGGCCCTAACTGTCTTCAATTATATAAAGGCTGAGAGAGGCGAGGAAGCTGCAGAAGAAAAGCTGAAAACTAGCAGAGCCTGCTTCATGAAGTTTAAGGAAAGAAACCATCTTCATAACGTAAAATGCAAGGTGAAGCAGCAGGTATGGACACAGAAGCTGCAGCAAGTTATCCAGAAGATCTAGCTAAGATTATTGATGCTCAGATTCTCATCAGCACACACACACAAATTATCCAGAATAGACCATGTGTTGGTCCACACAAAAAAAATCTCAACAAATACTTATAAATCAAAACCATATTAATTATATTTTCAGGAAACAGTGGAATAAAACTTGAAATTAGTAACAAAAGGAACTCTGGAAACTATACAAAGACATGATAATTAAATACCATGCCCCTAAACAACCACTGGTCAATGAAAAAATGGGTTTCCTAAAACAAATAAAAATTGATTCAAGTTATACCAAAACCTATGAGATACCATCAAAACAGTACTAAGAGGGAAGTTTATTGCAATAAATGCCTACATCAAAAAAGTAGAGTAATTTTTTTTAAATGATCTAAGTTTGCATCTCAAGGAACTAGAAAACCAAAGGGAAAAAAACTAAAATTAGTAGAAGAAAAGAAATAATATAAACCAGAGCAAAACTAGAGACTAAAAAACAATACAAAACATCAAACAAATGAAAAGCTGATTTTTAAAAAGAGAAACAAAATTGACACACCATTAGCTAGCCTAAGAAAAAAACAGAGAAGACCCAAATAAATAGAATCAGAAATGACAAAAAAGATATTACAACGATACCACATAAATACAAAAGATGATTAGAGTCTATTATAAAAAAACTATATGCAAAAAAACTAGAAAGCCTAAAAGAAATGGATGAATTTTTGAACCCATATAAGCTATTGAAATTGAACCAAGAAGAAATAGAAAACATGAACAGACCAATAACGAGTAATGAGATTGAATCAGTAATAAAGTCTGTCAACAAGGAAAAGCTGAGAACCAGATAACTTTACTGCTGAATTTTACCAAACACATAAATTAGAGCTAACACCAGCTCTCAAATTTTTTCAAAAAATTCAATACGAAGAAATTTTTCCTGACTCTTTCTACGAAACCAGCATTACCTTGATACCAAAATTAGACAAGTGCATATGTGCACACACACACACACACACACACAAATATCGGCCAACATTGGTGATGAGCACAGATGCAAAAATCCTCAACAAAAAACTAGAAAAGTGAATCCAACAATCCATCAAAAAGTTAACACATTATGATCAAGTGGGGTTTATCCCAGGAATGCACATTTTCTTCAACATAAGCAAATCATAAATGTAATACATCAACAGAATGAAGGACAAAAATCATGATTTTTTTCAAGATGCAGAAAAGCATTTGATAAAAATCAACATTTTTTCATGAGAGACATCCTCAACGAATTAGATATAAAAGGAACATACCTCAACATAATAAAGGACATATCTTTAAAAACCACAGTTAACATCATAGTAAATGGCAAATAGCTTAAAGTGTTTCCTCTAAGAAATAGAACAAGACAAGAATGACCACTTTCAGTACTGCTATTCAACATAGTACAGGAAGAGCTAGCCAGAGCAATTAGCCAAGAGAAAAAAAAAAGGCATCCAAATTGGCAAGGAGAAAATCTAAGTGTCCCTCTTTGCAGATTACATAATCTTACATATAGAAAAACCTAGACCCCACCAAAAAACTCTTAGAATTGATCAATGAATTCAGTAAAGTTTCAGGATACAAAATCAACATACAGAACTCAGTGTTCTTTCTATACACCAATAATAAACTAGATGAAAAAAAATCAAGAAAGCAATGACATTTATAATAGCTACAAATAAATATGAAAATACTTAGAAATAAATTTAATCAAAGAGGTAAAATTTCTTTGTAATGAAAGCTTTAAAATGCTGATGGAAAATACTGAAGAGACCACAGAACAATGGACAGATATCCCATGTTCCTGGATTACAAGAATTAATATTGTTAAGATAGCCGTATTACTCAAAGCAATATCCAAATTCAATGCAAACCCTGTCAAAATACCAAAGACTTTCTTCACAGAAATAGAAAAAATAATTCTAAAATTGACATGGAATCACAAAAGACTCTAAATAGACAAAGGAATACTGATAATAACCAGCTGAAGGCATTATACTACCTGAATTTAAGATACACTAAAAAGTGATAGGAACCAAAACAGCATGGTAGTGACATAAAAACACATAGTTCAATGGAACAGACTAGAGATCCTAGGAATAGATCCATATATTTACAGCCAACTGGTTTTTGGCAAAGATGCCAAGAATGTACACACTGAGGAAAGGATACCCTCTTCACTAAATAGTCCTGGGAAAACTGAATACCCATAGGCAAAAGAATGAATCTAGATCCCTATCTCCAATATATACAAAACTCAACTCAAAATAGATTAAAGTCTTATATGTAAAACCCCAAATTATAACATTACTGGAAGAAAACATATGGAAAACCCTGCAAGGCATTGGTCAAGGCAAAAATTTTGTAGATAAGACTTCAAAAGCACAGGTAATCAAACATAAACAAGTAGAACTCTCTGACACTAAAAAACTTTAGGTACAACAAAGATAACAACAGAGTGAAGAGACAAACTATAGAATGGTAGAAAATATTTTCAAACTATTCATCCAACATGGAACGCAAACAACGTGACAGCCAAAAAAAAAATCTATTTTAAAATGAGCAAAGGATCTGAATAAACATTTCTCAAAAGAAGACATATAAATGGCCAAAAAGTAAACAAAAAAGGCTCAAAATCAGTAATCCTCAGGGAAATGCAAATAAAAACCACCATAAGCTATCATCTCACCCCAGTTAAATTGGCTATCATCAAATATATATATATAATGCCACAAGGAACTCTGACACACTATTGGTAGTAATGTATATTTGTAGGGCCATTATGAAAAACAGTATTGAGGTTTTTCAAAACACTAAAAGTAGAACTACCATAGAATCCAGGTCATATCCAGGTCATATTGCACTCCTAATATTTCACTAAGGTGTGTCTAATTAGCCCGCCTCTTAATTGTTATAGGTGCCCTTAAACTATTAGGTTGATATTGAGGATAAAGAATGGCTCCTTTCTCATGGCTTTTTAAGAGATCTGGAGGGAGACATCTTGAAGTCACCAGACAAGTCTTTGCATGAAATGGTCTTGTGGAAGCTAGATACCCAAATAGTAAAACATCAAGTGGGACTACTGCCTTAAATATGTCAAAACATGCACTGAAGTTTGATGAAATTCTCAATTCACAAAGTGGACTGGGAAAAACCTTCAAGAAAACATGCAAAAGCCAAGAGATAAATTGATGACATCCACTAAAGTTATGACCACAAGAAAAGAGAAATCATCATGACGTTTTATATCCAAGGGTTTCTGCCATATGACAGCCATTTAAAAAAATACGGATGAAAGAATAAAAAATTGACAAATCAGAAGCTATCAAAAGTAAAACCTTTGGTTCATTAAAGAAATGATAAAAATAAACACAACATAACACAGCATTGGAGATAATAGTTTAATATGTATCTGAGAATGGATCAACATTCCACAGAGAGCAAATAAAAATTGCTAAACTTGATGAAAGCAAACAACCAAAATTACACACTGGCAAAGCCTGGGTGACTGGAGCGAGGCTCGGTGTCTCAAGAAGAAAGAAACAGGCAAATAAACACAGAGATTTAAAAGCAAGTAGTCAAACAGATATTTGTCCATTATTCTTTCCACTAGCACTCCTTACAGGGAGAACAGGCAAAACAACCCAATTATCTCATGGATTCTTTCATCAGTTGTTCAGGGTCTGAGATCTTGCCTCAATTTCCAGTGACTTATTGAGGGGTAGACCTGCCATTCCCACATTTAATGCAAAATTTCATGCTGATGAAGTTAGACATGGCCTTCCATGTCAGAGGGACAGAATTCGGGTGTGTCTTCAGGCCCTTTGTCTTACCAGGAATGAAGATCCTAGCTCTTTGGATTTTCTCAACATTTTTCAGACTGGCAGGAAACAGGGCAGAATTGAGGCCATGCGACAAGGCCTCGAGGTGAAAAGAAACAGCCTCTGGGTCCAGGCACATGAAAGGAGGATGATTGTAGGGAGGATGGTGGAATGAGAAGAGTATGACCTTTGGCACAGTTTCTTTCACTTGCCTTTTCCCGGGCCAGGTGTGCTCAATCAGGAGGCATCCCGAGCCTGACAAAAGAGTCCTGTCGGAAGAAGCGAGCATGGCTGAGACAGACGCTCAACAGGGAGAAAAGAGCCCCCTTTTTCAGGAGAACGATCTCCAGAACCATGAGAAATCCACAGGCTGTGGCTTCACACAAGACACTGGAGGTTCTTATCTCTGGAGCTGTGACCTGGGCTTTGATGTCCTTGCATGCTCCTGATTCTCAGGAAAGCCCCAGGGCTTTTGCACTGAAGTTTGCACATGTCACACAAAGACACTGTTAATATGCACATTTGGATGCTTAAGCAGGGTTATACCCAAGAGTCTGTGTTTCTATGGAGCCGTGAGTTCTGCCCTGGATAGCTTTCCTCTCTGTTAGGTTGACTTTGATCACTGCGCCTAATGAGGCATTGATCTGTGATGATTCCCAGTCAAAGCACCTGTTGGTTTTGTGCTATTTGGATGAATTTCCATGAACCCCAGATTTACCATGAAATGTAATCAGCAGAAACACAGGACATAAGGGCCTTTCTTCAAAATAGTTTGGACTAAAACACTACCACACATCAACAAATCTCCTTGCAGGACAGAGGTCGAGCTTCAAAGATGAAGCTTTCACAGCTGGATGCTTAACCCAGAGTTTCCTGATGCCATGTTTTACAGACCAAATGCGATTTATTTGGGGGCTTTCTCATTTCATTTTAGTTTAATACACACACACTCCTTACTTCCAAATGACTTACATAGCAGTGGGAGAAGTTCCTGTTTCAATTCATGTGAAATTGACACCATCAATAGGCACCCTCTGTCTGTTCCCAGCATTATGTGGGTTCTGCCAAGGCCATCAGTCCTAGGGTGCCTGAGGTTCACTGAAAAAGCAATGTAAAAACACCAAGTCAGGGTAAAAAGGAAGAACACCCTTCTTCCAAATGCATTACTGTTTCCACTATTCAGCGTCAGGAGAATGCTCCACAGATGTTGCACCTTAGCAAAATATCAGCTTCTTGTGCTTATCAACAATTGACTAATGAAATACACCCCAAGACAAAATAGTAAATGCTACTTTCCTCATGTGCAAACCTCAAAATGGAATATTCAGAAATTCACACTAATGTCGTCTACCATGAATGCAAACAGACAGTCCCTCCACAGGTTCAGTAATTAAGGCATATTCCTTACCTTAATTAAGATAGAAGCATCCTGACTCCAACACTCGATATTTCCTGTATGTGGGCTCATCCCGAACTGTGCCACCACTCGCCAGTTTTCTCTCTTGCATAAACAGAAACCTGGGATCCTTGTCCTTTGATGTAGAACTGAGTGTATATGTTTGTGTGTGTGTGTGTGTGTGCACGCACATGTATGCTCACATGCATGTGGGCATGCACAGGCCTGCATGTGGGTCGGCACTTGCACTGAGATCACTGGCACACAAGCAGAGCCGTCTTGCTGTGCTTGTTCTTCCCTTTGGATCTCCTGGCCCTCCCTTTTAGACAAGTGAGTGTGCCAGTGTGCATGGACTCATGATCTGTCAGGTTCCCAGAGGAGTTGTTCAGCAGGGAGCTTCGCTGTTCAGGATGATGGTTTTTCATCCCACTCTTGTATTTCGATCGATGAATCACAAGTACATTGGGAGGCAGTGTCCATTCGATGTTTCTGATGTTGAATTCTGGCTTGGTTTTGTTCTGTTCTTGGAGGAATTTCCAGTGGTCTAAGGTGCTTTTGCCAGTGGCTCTTTCCTCCAAGCGCTCCTTCAAGTCAGGGACCTGGAGGCAGGGGTCTCTCTTGAGCCCTCCTTGGGTTGCTCCCCTGTATGTGTCTTCAGCACCAAGGGCTCTTGATTCCTTACCTATTGACACAGTCTCACTGTCTCTTTCCAATTCAGTCTTCCGGATGTAAAAGAGGACATAGGCCTGTTGATTCAGGGCAGAAGTAATGCCACAGGCAGTGACCTCAGCATCATCCATTTTATACCACTGGCCATCCCCAGCTCCTGCTTTGACATAAGAGAAGTAATGTCCACTGTGACAACTCCACCCAGTGTGGACCAGCACAGCATAAAGAACATAGAGAAGAGGTCCTGTGTTCTGCTGAGACATGTATGGCTGCATGTCAAGGCACTCAGGATATGGCACATTCTTTGCCAGTTTGTGGCCTGTGACATGTGAGAATCTCTTCAATACAAAAATGAGGACCTTGGCGGAAGTGTGTAAAGTTAACCTCTTGGAGGCCGCCACCTTCTGGAGACAAAGACCACAATGATAGGCATTCTCTCCATTGAGTTCTTCAGGCTTCACCAGATGTTCCAAAGCTTGCTTTACACTTTGGGCTGCCTGGATATCTAGGTCAATGTCCAGGTAAGGGTCAAAGGTGTCTGAAATGCCATGGCAGTGGAGACACTTGATTTGAGATCTCCAGTAGCCTCCAAATATTTGGTGGATGAGCGTGGTATCCTCAGAGTGATGATCTAGCTGCTTGTGGTCAGGAAGGCTTGCCTTTTTCATGGCATTTAGAATGAACACGAGAAATTCATGGGCATCTTCCTGCTTGTGTCTATGGAAGCTAGCAGCCAATGCCTGTGAGGGCTGGATGACGTGGCCAGGGTGGTGGAGGGCCTTCGTCATGTGAGCTTGCATAGTACACAGCATGCAGCACTTCTGGTGATGACAAGTTTGAGAGTGCTCCCCAGATAGCATGTACTTGGCAAGGGGTGGTGTGTGTGTCAGGCACTGCAGGGAAGCATTCACGTAGCAAGTATTTCCCATGTTCTGGAGCCCAGCCCCCACCGTGGCAGGTCTCCTGCTACTCAGAGGAAGTTTATCCCTGGGGGCCAGCTGTCTTGCTGGCTCAGGAGCCAAATCATCAGAGAGGTGGACATGGGGCTCAGATGACAGTGATGACTTCTCAGGTAGAGACCTCGGCTTGAAGTCGGCAACAGCCACATTTGGCCGAGAAAATGCGAGTTTTGGAAAGTCGTTGAAGTGCGACTCACCTCCCAAATGGAGTGAATCGGCCGTCATGTTGCCAGGAGCAAGGATCACCAGGTTTCGCTGCTGGGATCACTCGCTACAACAAGATGATATCTCTTGCAAGAGAGCCTTCAAATGACGGGCTACCTGGCTGCGCCAGCCCTTATATATCTAGCTCCCGCCCAGAGGGATCATCACACCCACCCATCAGGTTCCCGATCAACCAATCAAATATCAGCACTCAATTAAGCTATGGGCCTCAGGGAGTGTCCTCTTACATTCCCCAGGGAATTCAGCGAACACAGCCTACATTCTGAATTATAGAACACCTGAAGCAGATTTACTTATCAAGATGATGGACAAATATAGTAAGAGTGGAAGCAGGTTAGGATAGTGGCCCCTCATTGGACTTATTTTATGGAAAACAAATGCCACAGAAGAATTTGGTACATATGAAACAGCGTGTTTGTGTGTGTGTGTGTTGTATGTGTGTATCATGTGTGTGTGTCCTGTGTGTGTGTGTTTGTGTGTGAGGTTGTGTGTTTGTGTCTGGGATATGTGTGTGTGTGTGTGTTTATGTGTGTGTGTTTTGAAAATTCCTTTGAAGCATGTGCATTTAAGAAATTTAATTATCCTTCAGCAACTGAAGGACAAGAAGTTGAAACCACAGTACAGTAATCAACAAGTAATTAAGGCGTATTCCTTACCTTAATTAAGATAGTGAGATGGATGGAATCCAATAGACAGGAGCAAGGATCACCCGGTTTCTGCTTGGACCCGCCCACTGCAGCAAGATGCTCTGTCTTCTGAGAGAGCCTTCAAATGATGGGCTGTCTTGCTGTGCCAGCCCTTATATAGCTATCTCCTGCCTAGCGGGATCACCAGACCCACCTATCAGGTACCGGATCCACCAATCAGTTAACAGCAGTCAATCAAGCTATGGGCTTCAGGGCATGTCCTCTTGCATTCCTCAGGGAATTAAATGGACACAGCCCACATAATGAATTATAGAACACCTGAAGCAGATTTACATATCACTATGAGGGGCAAATATAATGAGCATGGAACCAGGATGGGATAGTGGCCACATGTTTATTTTATTTCATGGAAAACAATTTCAGGGAAGATTTCTGTACATATTGAATGGTGTATTTGATTTTGTTTTTTGCCCGTGTGTGTGTCAGCCTGGACGTGTGTGTCTGTATGTGTGTTTGTGTGTTGAGAATTTTTGTAAACATATGCATATGGAAGATATGGTCATCCTTTCAGTATTTGAAGGGCAAGATGTTAGAACTACAGTTTCTGATTTGAGTATACTCAACAAATTACCATAATTAACACAGCATATTCTTTGCCTTAATTAAGAAAGCAAGATCGATGTAATCAAATAGACCTTCCTTCGATAATCTTCCTATGTATGGCTAATTGATTCTCTATCAGGGTGCAATGACCTGGCAGTGGGGACAAGACAAGTCTTTGCATGAAAAGGTCTTGTGGAAGCTAGATACTGAAATAATAAAGTATCAAGTGGGTCTACTGCCTTAAATATGTTGAAACATGCACTAAAGATTGATGAAATTTTCAATGCACAAAGCAGATCGGGAAACACCATCAAGAAAATATGCAATTACCGAGAGACTAACTGATGACATCCACCGAAGTTATGACTGCAAGTAAAGAGAAATCTTCTTTAAAGTTTATATTTAAGTGTTTCTGACATATGACAGCAATTTTAAAAAAACAGAAAATAATAAAAACTTGACCAATCCAACGGTATCAAAATGAAAACTTTCGATGTATTATAGAATTGATG
Source organism: Plecturocebus donacophilus (assembly GCA_004027715.1). NCBI lineage: Eukaryota > Metazoa > Chordata > Mammalia > Primates > Pitheciidae > Plecturocebus > Plecturocebus donacophilus. Next base: position 15,756 of record PVKP010018197.1, on the reverse strand, counting down.
AAAGTTCAGACAACATAATTCAGAGCATGGGAGATAATATTTTAATGCATATCTGATACTGAATTAACATTCAATAGAGAGAAAATAAAAACTTCCAAAACTTGACAAAAGCAAAAAAACCAATATTACACACTGGAAAATTCTGGGTGACCATAGTTAGGCCCTGTCTGAAGAAGCAATAAACAATCAGTTGTTCAGTATCTGAGATGTTGCTTCAATTCCTTTTCTTTTTTTTTTTGGAAATTACTGGAATTTTATTTACCTCAGGCTTATGACTTGCAACCAAAGACATTGTGCAAAGAAAGCAAAGATTATGTACACTTTAGGGAGAAGGAGATGATACACATTGGTAACATAGGAGATCAGGGTGACAAAAGAAGCCATCCAATACACTATATAATTGCAATATTCAATAGCATTTTCAATAAAACTTTTTTTTTTAATTAAGAGCAAAAAAATTAAGCAATGTTTTCAGTAAACATAAATCTTATACAATTCAAAAAGCTTTTGTTCAGATCATAGAGCATAAAATGGAAAAATGTATATGCAGGTGAAATCTAACTACTGTACATTTATCACCTATTAAAGTTGCTTATATGTACCACAGTGTAAAAAAACAATACCGAACAAATAAAAACCTCGAAAATTGCCTGATGAAAAATGAAATAACCAGTGGCATTTAATGTCTTCTCCTGGTTATTGGTGCTACAAAAGACAAAAATCTTCTCCTCTGAACAGGTGATAAAACCAGGCACAATCAAACCATTGCCAAATTAGACCCACCCACAGAAATATACTATCCACCCACATATTTTCCATCAAAAGCTTTTTAGTTTGTTTCAATCTTTGAATCTTTGAGGCCCATTTGGTCACAATACGTTACAAATATTTGTGGATGTGTGTGTTTTTTACACCATGATATCATAGGTTTGTCTGGCACTATCCTAAAGCCAGGTTATAGAAGATGATGAAACAGAAACAACCCAGTGCCTATATGACAAATGAACTCACTGGGGAGAAATGAGACAGGGGAGGAAGGAGTTCAGTTCTACCAAGGAAAAAAGGTCCATATCGATCACTCATCACAGTCCCACTTCCTTCTGACTGTTCACTTCATCCTGCTCCTCATCGCTGTCAAAATCGCTCACCACAGGTTTGGCTTTTCCTCGATTTGGCCTTTTCATGCCTTTGCCTTTGTCCCGGCCTTTCTCATCTTTTTTACTGAGCTTGATTTTCACCCTGACTGATTTTGCTTCAGACTCTGACTCTTCTTCATCTTCCTCTTCCTCCTCTTCATTGCTTTCATCCTCACTCTCTTCCGCTTTGGCAGTTTTCTGCCGGGCACTCTTAAACACTGGCTGTAAGACGATGGCTTCTTCATCGATCTGGGATCCCTCCAGGTTGGACGTCTGAGCGTTGTGACAGAGAAGCAGGACATCTTTCTCCAGGTCGCCCAGGCTCCGGTACTTGGGGTTACGAATCCTTTCCTTGATTTTTTTTGAAATCTACTGGCTTCCTAATTAATTCATAGTATCCTGGCAATTCTTCCCTTGAAGGTAACTGAATGAAGACTTCACTGAGCTGTCGCCCTGAACTATCTTTGTAGTTTATCACAGTATCGATGATAGCATTCATCTGCTTTGTCAGTTCGGGGGGATTGGGTGACAATTTCTCAGCGGGAGGGCGGCCTCTTCTCCTTAGCTTGTTCCACATCTTCTTTCCCGGGATCTTTATCCACATTTCTTCGTCTTTTTCGCTTCTTAAGCCGTACTTCCTCTTCGATTTCCTCCAGATTGCCGTCTTCAGTGGCCCTTAGCCATGCTTCTCTGTGAGGGTGTCACTGTAGTCCACGTCACGGCGCTGGCGAGACCCCTCCCAAGTATTTTCTCCTCCTCTTCCTCACAGGTGAGTCTTTCTACCTCGGCGTTATCCTTAATGATCCAGGAGGGCAGCTCATCGTCCTCCATGAGGCGGGGCTTGCGTTTGGGGTTCCGAGCATCTTCCCTCCGCCGGTCCATGTCCATCCGCATAAAAAGGTCAAATTCTCCTTCTCATCGAGCAATCCTTTGGTTCAGAGTCTCATCATCTGGCACTTCATCTTCTTCCTCACTTTCCTCTTCATGCTCCAAGATGGCCTGCAGGAATGCCCTCCGCTCGTGGCTTGAAGACTCCTGGTCAAACATGCCTGCCTGGATCCCTTTCTGATCCACGTTCAGCTTGTCCTTTGCGGCCGCCAGGATCTTTTCCTCCACGCTGTTCACGGTACAGAGCCTCCGCACCCCAACCTCGTTCTGCTGCCCGACGCGGTGAGCTCGGTCTTGGGCCTGCAGATCCTGCCGAGGATTCCAGTCGCTGTCAAAGATGACCACCGTTATCAGCTGCCTGAAGATTTAAGCCCAGGCCTCCAGCTCTTGTGCTCAGCAAGAAAATGAAATACTGGGATCCAGGTTCATCGAATTTCTTCAGCAAAGCAGCACGATCTTCAGGCTTGGTTACTTCAATTTCTAGTGACTCATTGTGGTGTGGACCTGCAATGACCACATTTAGTGTAAAATTTCATGCTGATGAATGTAGACATGCCCCCAATATCAGAGGTGCAGAATTTTGCTGTGTCTCCAGGCCCTTTGACTTACCAGGAATGAAGATCCTGGCTCTATGGATTTTCTTAATATTTTTCAGACAGTTTAAGAAACGGGCAGAATTTAAGCCATGCGATAAGATTTTGAGGTGTTAAGGGAACAGCACCTGGCTCAGGGCTCCTGAAATTAGGATTATTTTTAGGAAGGATGGTGGAATGAGAAGAGTGCGACCTTTGGCACAGTTTCTTTCACTTGTCTTGTCATGCCTCAGGTGTGCTCAATCAGGAGGCATCTCATTCCTGATGGACCGAGTCCTGGAAAAAGAAATGAACCGACCAAGACTGAATAGGGAGGAAGGAGCCACCGTTTTCAGGAGAAAGATCTCCAGAACAATGAGAAATCCAGATGCCGTGGCTTCACACAGGATGCTAGAATTTCTAATCTCTGGAGCCGGGACCTGGGCATCGGTGTCCTTTTATGCTCCTAACTGAGCCCAAAGGATAACTTGTCTGCAAGTTGTGCTCATCGCACTGAAGTTTGCACGTGTCACACAGAGACACAGTTAATATGCACATTTGGATGCTTGAGCAGGGTTGTACCCGAGCCTGTGTTTCTGTGGAGCCCTGAGTTCTACCGTGGACATGTTTACTCTTGGGTAGGTAAACTTTGATCACTGTACCTAACGAGAAATTGATCTGTGATGATTCCAAATTGAAGCACCTGTTGGTTTTGTGCTATTTGGATGAATAGTCCTTCTTTACCTCATTAGGGATAGTCACAGACAGAGATGTACTATGCATGCAAAATCAACTTCATGGGATGACTAAGAGTCCATGTTTTATTGGACACTCAGTTCATTAGAATGATGTGGGCGTACAGTTTGACCAGAAAACCTTGTTAAATGGGAACATAAGCTACAAATGTTTTGGCAAAAGATGAAGTTTTATGAACAAATAACCATTTATATTAAGTTACAATTAGTTAGGCCATGTTGAGAAACCATTTGGTTTAGTTAATGACTAGACATTTTGTTAGTGAACACTTCCCAGACTTTACTAGCCCTATTAAGAATTAATCACCCCCTTTGCTCCTGGTCTGAACCCCCACAGTGCTTTGTTACGGTTCAGTGCCTGCCACTTTGTATGTCAGATTAGTGAATGTATATTTACCTCCTCCTCTATTGTGTGAGTTTCTTGCTTCCCAGGACAAGTCTATACTCAGAGCTGAGGAGGGAGTTGAATTATGTGGTCATTTATTCTCCAATCCCTTCATCAAGTGAAGAAAAACAGGACAGTGAAATGCCACTGCACATGGAAGCAGGAAGCCTGGATTTGAGTTCTAAATCTCTAGATCTATGACTAACTGGAGGTATGGATATAGTCAGAAACATTTTCTTCCTTAAATCTTGATAGCACCTATGTAGGTCCAGATCTGTTGCATCTAGATAAGGGGATTCTCAATAATTACTGTGCATAACATCAACTGAAAGAGTTGTTTTTGCAATGCAGATCCTTAGCCCCATACTATGAAATTTTTATTGTTTTATAAATTGATCAAGAATTTTTATTAGACAATGTAAATTTCCTTACCTACACCAGCATACAAAAATATTGAGTAATATTAGTAGCAGAATCTTTCAACAAAATAACTATACATACCTATTAAACTACTTTGTTTCACTTCTTTTTAGTTTCTCGTATTTATCATCTTTGTCTTCATCATCATCATCACTCACTGTTGAACACCCATCATGGACCATTTGGCATCAACATTGTTTCTGTTCATAAGGAGTATGTATTCTCTATATGTTCATAAAATTAATGCCTGAACAAAGTTGCTTAAACAAGGCAGAAGTTGATTTTTTTTTTCCTAATTAAAGTTAATCTGTAGTTATACCATTGAGGGCCAGTACAGATACTTTCCAATGTCACTAGGGATGCCCGTCCCTTCCAGCTCTCTGCTCTACTATGCTTTAGAAACGGCCCTAGTCTGGCTGCTAAATTCCCACCTATTATTTCTGAATTATAGACAGCAGGGAGAAAAAAGGCAAAAGGGAAGGGCAAAGAAACATCTACCCTTCCTTTATAAATTTTTTAACGAACCTTCTTAAAAAACACTTTGTTGAGATATGATTACATTTAAAAAGCTGTACCTATTTAATGTTTATATCTCAGTGAGTTTGAGGTTAAGGATACATTGTGAAAGTATTACTACCATCAAAATCATAAACATATTCTTCACCTCCCAAAGTTCTCCCTCCCATTATTATGATTATCTTTATTGGTAAGAACAATTAACATAAAATTCACCCTCTTATTATGTTTTAACTATGCAATACAGTATTCATAGCTATAAGCACTATGCTTTAAATTAGACCTCCTGAACTTATTTATGTGGTATATCTAAAACTTTGTACTATAAACACACCTACTTATTTACCTGCACAACAGCTCCTGGCAACCTCCAATCTACTTTCTGCTTCTGGGTTTGTTTTATATTTCTAATACAAGTGAAATCATACAATATTTGTTATTCTGTGTTTGGCTTACTTCACGTGACTTCATGCCCTTGAGATCCATCAATATTGTCACAAATGACAAGGTTGTATTATTATATTTATATAATACTGAATAATATTCCATTGTGCAGATATATATAATATACATGTTAATAAATGTATATATAATATATAAATGTAAAACATGCATTCATCCATCCATGAATGGATGATAACTTATATATTTTCTTCATAGATCTTGACTATTGTGAACAGTGCTGAAAGGAACGTAGGAGTGCAGATGTCTCTTTCACATACTGATTTCAAATATATCATATGTATAAGTGAGATTGCTGGAACAAAGTGGTATTTTTATTATTAATTTTTGAGAAAGCTCCATACTGTTTTCCAAGGTGGCCATACTAATTTACATCCGCACCACCAGAATATAACGGTTCCCTTTTCTCCGCATCCTTACCAGCACTTGCAATCATCCATCTTTTCTATAGTAGCTATTCTAACAGGTGTCAGGTGATATTTCACGGAAGTTTTCATTTGCATTCCCGTGATGACTAGAGATGGTAAGAAATTTTTATATATATGTTGTCCATTTGCATTTCCTCTTTTGAGAAATGACTGCTCCTATCTCTTTGTTCATTTTTTAAATTTTTAGTTTTTGTTTTAGAAACAGAGGATACATGTGAGGTTTGTTCCATGGATATATTGTGTGATGCTGAGGCTTACAGTATGAATGATCTCATCACCCAGATAGTGAATGTAGTACACAATAGGTAGTTTTTCAGGCCTTGCACCCAACCCTCCCCACTCACTCTAAGAATCTTCACTGTCTATTGTTTCCATGTGAGTGAGAGCTAAACAATGCATAACTCAATGCTTAACTCACACTTATAAATGAGAATATGTAGTATTTGGTTTTCTGTTCCTGTACACCACACCACACTGGGCTAATTTTTGTATTTTTGGTAGAGGCAAAGTAGTTTCACCATGTTGCCCAGGCTGGTCTTGAACTCTTAAACTCATGCGATCCACCCACCTCACAAAGTGCTGGCATAAGAGGTGTGAGCCATCACACCTGGTTTTTCTGAACTTTTTTTTTTTAGCTTATATTAGGTTTGTCTGTTCTAGAATTTTGTATAAATTTATTTATATTATGGGACACTTTTTAGCTTAGCTTTCCCCATTCAGGATTGGACAGATTATATTGATCCATGATGTTGATTAATAGAGTTGATTATTCCCCTTTATTGGTAAATATTACTCTATAATATGCATATAATTTGTTTATCAATTTCCTGTGGATAGACATTTGAGTTGTTACCAGGTTTCAGCTATTGATAAAAGAACTCAAGGACATATTTTTAAATGAAAAAAATTCAAATCCAATATTATGTCTGAGTTATATTTTTGTTGTCTTGAAAATCCAGTTACATTGAACAGTATGTGTCTCCAGAATCAAGGTTTCGTGTATGTGTGGTCTGGGTGTGTCCCCGGAATGTAGCCCTTATTAGGTTTATTAAGCATTTTCCTATGTAGATTGAAATCAAGTAGAGGACGCATTTTTCCACAGTAGGAGAAACAGAACAGTTTAGAACTTTGGAGAAATAGCAACTAGCTGCTTGCCTGTGCAACCTGCCTCAGAAGATACAACTCCTTTAACTTTTGCTTTCTGGTTACTTGTCCAAACAATTACATGTGAAATGAGCTTACTCCCTTACAATGCTACAAGCCGATCTTCTGCACCTGGCCTAATATAGTATAAAACTGATGGGCAAACATTTCTTTTGGTTTCATACTTTCTATTTAAAACTATTCTCTTGGCTGGGGCGCTGGGTCTCATGCCTGTAATCCCAGCAGTTCGGAAGGCTAAGATGGATGGATCACTTGAGGCCAGGAGTTCAAGACCAGCTTGGCCAACATGATGAAAGCTGTCTTTATGAAAAATATAAAAATTTTCTCAGCATGGTGGTACATGCTTGTAATCCCAGCTGCCTGGGAGGCTGAGACAGGATAATTGCTTGAACTCACGAGGCAGAGGTTACAGTGAGCTGAGATCTTACTGCTGTACTCCAGCCTGGGTGGCAGAATTAAACTCCATCTCAAAAAATAAATAACAAATCTATACTTTTTTGGGGGGTGGATTTTTTTTTACTTCCTTAGAAATAATGAATACACATTTTAAGATTCTGCAAAGCTAGCAAAATGAAGATGCTTGTCTTCTGAACACATACCACAAACACACATATAAAAAAACAATGTAATTTATCTTTACAAAAATTACAGCCAAGCAATAGAAAAGAAGAATGTTAATGATGAAGATAGCAACACATGTTTAGCACATATACCTTACACATTGAAATGCTACATCTTGTACCCTGAAATGCCATGTGTAGACAGCCAAGCAGAGTAAATTTAGGCTCATTACTGAGGTTAAGAATAATTTGAAAAGAATTTAATTATATTGTCTATATAGCAATTGCTAGATGACAGTGTATTCCACTATATATCTGAGAAGTTGACTCTTCTTTGTTGGCAGTATAAAATTTCTGACCAGTATCAAAATTCTGGTAACACACAAATTGAAGGCATTTTCTAGTGTATGCAAATGTTACAAGGGGCATCAATGAATGTGAAAGAAAATCTCAGATTTTTCACATCAAGTTTCTGCTGAGCTTTGTCAAACCAAGTAGCTCAGCTATAAGGCAAGAGAAAATAACTACCTATAACAGATTAGTGGATCTTACCAAGTAAATATAGGAATTCAATCTTAGGGAAAAATTCCCTACATTAATAGATCTGAAACAGTTGGCCTTGAAACAAACATCTAGAAATTAGCAAACATTCTGACATTCAGTCATTGGTTCAGAAGCCTGAAAAACAATCTGTTGGTATATATTATTAAATTAACTTTTTGGAATCAGCACCAGTCCCCTAAATCTCAAATTATAATATTTAATCTTCATTAAAATACATCTTTTTTTGTGCCACATTAACACAACTACAATTAGGTTAAAGAAAGCTGAATTTATTCAACTTATTTTATATGTTTATGTATACTAGGTAGTGACTTAAATTCTTTTATTTACTTGTGCTTCTGTTTAGGGGCACTTTGATTGGAGAGAAATTCATTTCACAGGATTGCATCTTGCTAAAACATTCCTTAGCATTGGTCCAAACTTGAACTCCCTTTTTGCACATACTGATTTGCATAACTGCATAGCTTATGAGGGCCTCCTTTAAGTCTCGGTTTTTTTGTTCTTTGAAGCATTCAATATCAGCCCATGTGTTTTTCACAAATTCTCTGCCTTCCAGATTTTTAGACTTTAGCTGTTGTTCTCCTTCATTTATTTGTTCTTCTAGCACCTTCATCCTGGCTTCTCTCTGCTCTGGAGTTTCTTGACCAAAGAGCTTGGTACTCATTCCCTTCAAAGAGAATGTTCTTACAGTCCCAGTTGCCAGTTCCTCACACTGCTGATTCTTGGATGCTAAGTCCTGAGCAGCTATTTCCAAGTCACACTGCCTGAGTTCATGTTTCCTGCACACAGCCCGCAATGCTTCTGCATAAAAAAGATACTCTTTTAACTGAGCTGCATAATGTTCTTCATCTTCCAATATATCATCAATAGAAGATGCATACACATCCATATGATGACCAGCACTCTGCAGTCCATCACCCATTTCTTTTTCTATGGCACTCCATTCACTGAAAACTCGCCCATAATTCCCATGTACTTTATATACACCATAGAGTCGATCTGCTACTCTAGCTCTGACTTGAAGAAGATGATGAGATGACAGACTGCAGTTCATCACTATAGTGCTTAAGGTCAGTAAATCTCTTGTTTGGGTTTTTCACTCTGAATGTTGCATTAAGCGCTTTTAACCTGGAGTCTGCCTTCAGCTGAAACCCAGTTTCATTCACAGTCTCCTTCCAGTTACCTTCCTGTGTTAAAAGCAGGTAGAAAATTTTGTCTCTACAAAGGATGGCATGTGAAGCAATCCTCAAGAGAAAGTTTTCTAAACCAATCCGTTGCCTCTCCACACAATCTGGATCCATGTTGTCAGCAGAAAGTTTATGCCAAACAAATTCTGCCCGTTTCTCTGGCAGAGGTGGCACAACAATAAGTGGACAGTAAACTAAAAGGTAGTTTCTCAACAACTCAAATTCACTATATCGCCGCCACAATGAATCTGTTAGGACACTCTGACCATCAGTATGTTCAACTGACCTTGTTTCAATGAGGTAAGCAGTATATGTTTCTTGCATGTTCATGGCGTTTCTTCCAGCTCGCTTTTCTGCTTCTGAAACACTGATTTCTATCTTCTTCAACCAAAAATTATTGTGTGTCATCGTGTCGCCCCCGGAGCCCTCTTCTCGGGCCCCCTCCCCTTCCTCATCGACTGCAACCTCTAGCCCAGCGTCTGAGCGGCCCAGCGGCTCCAGGGGCGCCGGCCGGGGCAGCCGCTCGGGGTCCCGAGGTGCCTGCTCCATGGCAAACCCAGTTCGGCGAGGCAAACCCAGTGCGCCTACAAATCTGTACTTTTCTTTTGGTTCATTATTAGGATGTAGGAGACAACAAGGCCGAACTATTATGGGTGTTAGTGTGTATCCGTAGCACTTAGAATAGTGCCTAGCCCATCACTTGTGTTGAAAATTGATAGAATCTTCTTAATAGCACTCTAGTTCTGAATTTAAAGAAATAAAAAGACAGGTTAGCAAATACAGGTATCAGTTATTTCTACTGACAGATGATTTGGAGAACATGGTTTTGGATGTGGGAGAACAAAGGTCTCTAACTCTCTGCTCCAGAAATAATTTTGCTAATACAAAAATTAGCCATATAGGGTGACGCACACCTGCAATCCCAGCTACTTAGGAGGGTGAGGTGGGAAAATAACTTGAACCCAGGAGGCAGAGATTGTAGTAAGCCAAGAGTGCCCCACTGCACTCCAGCCTGTGGTACAGAGAAAGTCTCTGTCTGAAAGAAAAAAGTGTAACTAGATAGCACATAATGTTACTGTCATCTCATTTAAAAGTGAATGGTACATTTGGGTTGAATTCTTATGACTACAGTGACATTTGCTTCTGGCTTAAAATCACTGGTTTCAGGAGGAAACTCCATCAGAGGGCATTGTAAGGATTGCATAGTGTCTCAGGTCATGTTGGTCATTTCCCAAATAATTCCTGGCAATTCTGTTAGGTCTTGAACTTCACTTACTTTTTTCATGTTTAATAAAACGAAGTTCAAAACATTACCATGGCTGTTGAATTCCCACAGGCTTGTCTTCCCTTTAAAATTAATCACATGGTTTGTATTCTTTTGCAAATATAATACATAAGTTTGGAGATGAATACTTTCAGCCATTAAGTTTAAAAGCATCGCTACATGGGCCGGGCACGGTGGCTCACACCTGTAATCCCAGCACTTTGGGACGCCAAGGTGGGCAGATCATGAGGTCAGGAGATGGAGACCATCCTGGCCAACATGGTGAAACCCCCGTCTCTACTGAAAAGACAAAAATTAACCAGGCATGGTGGCATGCAGCTGTAGTTCTAGCTACTCAGGAGACTGAGGCTGGAGAGTCTTTTGAACCAGGGCGGCGGAGGTTGCATGAGCCGGGATTGCAACACTGCACTCCAGCCTGGTAACAGAGCAAGACTCCATCTCAAAAAAAAAAGAAGAAGAAGAAAGTTCTGCTACATGGATACTCATTGTTCAGGCATCTCTGCCATAACAGCTGAGGAATGATCAAGAATGCCTGTTCATTTCTTTAACTTTAACTCCAATTTTGTGTTGTGTCCCTTGGTCTCCTGCCATACTATAAATTGTATTATTCATAAAATGGATGCTTTATCTATAATTATTTCCTCTCAGTATGCTACATCTTTTCAGCATTTAAACATATAGTGTCTCCCAACCTAAAATTTGGATTTTTGAAAAACCAGAAAAAACAAAACATTTTTGGAGACCTTTTATTTCCAGATGTTTTCATCTCCTCTCCTTTTGAATCCAAGTTGAGGGTAAAGTCAATTCGTCAGCATTTCTCCTCAACCTCAACAGCCTCTTCCCACTCCAGTATGATTTTTGTCCCCATGAGTTAATGTGCTGGCAGTAGTAATGTTCTAATAGAAAAAATCTTGAGACGGCATCAGACTTTACCTTATTTTCTAGCTCAGCAGAATTTGATTCCTGTCTGATAAGGAAACCCTATTTTCCCTAGAAACCTTTCACTTTTGTCACAGGTTTGGTTCCCAGGAAGCTGGAGATAGGTGAAATTTAGTGTCCAGGATGTTTATTAGGAAATGATGTCAGGATCCACATCTGTGGAAAGGGTTGGAGGGAAGCCTTATGTGCAAAGGGACAAGTCTAACGGCAATGCAGCTCGACATTGCCAGCTGGCCGCACAGACAGAGCTGCAGAGCTAAGAAAGCCTCCCATATTTCTCCCAATTGAAGCACATGGCGAAGCCTCGGCACTCCTTCCTCCATTAATAATTGTGTGATTGCCACTTGTAGAGGGTGAGACTTTGAAGAAGGTGGCTTTCTATAGCTGAAGAAAACCTTAAATGTGCTGACAAAGTTTTCCAAAGAGACAGAGAATGGCATCTGCCGCGGATGTTGCCCCTTTCCAAAGAGGAAGCAACAAGGGTGATGGCCTCCAACAGCTCTGCACACCGACAGGCGGACAGTAACGCCTGGACCTCCTGTGAGCTAAGAAAGCAGATGGCAGACACACAGCCAGGCAGTTAGAGGGGCACAATGTTGGGAGATAAACACCTATCATAAGTGGAGCTTCTTTGAATTAGGTGTGACATGAGCCTTGCATCCCTTGCACGGACCCCTTCCCTGTTATCCTGCTGTCCTACCCCATGAAGGTGGGTGGGGGCTGGCTGGTGGGCAGTCCCAGGACCAGGTACACTTCACTTTACTTGCAGTGTTCGCACATGAGTTCAAAGGTAGCCCATGTGGTCATTCATGAACTGTGTTTTCCTCATGCTGCTTGTCTTTGCCTTTGAGGAACACATTTCATTTGACTCTGAGTACAAACAACTCATGTGTTCCCGTATCTGTACATCATCCTTCACATAGGGGAATCTTTAATCTCTAATGCCTTTATTTTACTATAATAATATTATCATTATTACCTTGATTATTGATATTCAGTTATTTTTATCAATGGAGTTAATATGAATTGTTCTTTTGTGGCTACTTACACCATGATAAAGATAATTTATTAGTTCAGGAAGAACCTGCATTCTGAAGGTGACCAGAGGATCCCACTACACATGTGCTGACACATGCCTTCCTGCTAGACCTGTTAGTGCCTCCTGAACCTAAAGAATCTCCTGAATGATCCCAGACTCCACCAAGGCAGGTAACTGCTCATGCATGCCTGAGAGCACCGGGGATGAAGTGAGGTGCTGAAAAACCTCATGACAGGCTGAGAGATGTGGGCCACAGCCCCTGTCTGTGGTTCCTCGGGTCCATGACTTGAGGAGGCGCTCACACTGGCTTTTGTGAGGGGAGACAGTGAAGTCCACATGGAGCCCCTGTCAGCTATTTTGAGAGCTGAGCCATCAGTGAGAGCAGCGTCCACGCCTGGCCTCCGCTTGGTGGTGTGGACCGGCATTGGCCTGCTTGGCACCTGGAAGAAAGGAAACCACACACGTTAGATGTTCCTCCACATCCAGCTGACAGAAAATCCAGCACATCCAAACACGAGGTGCACGCACCCTGACATTCCTCATGTAGTCTCAACAGGCAGTCTCTGGAAGCAGGGACAGATCCTCAAGGTGAGTGCTGACCAGGACAAGACACGTGAAAAGCAAGTTCTCGAACTAGGTGTAGTGATCTACAAAATATCATTGTTGAAGTGATTGTGTCTTGGGGATTAACTGGAGTGACCTAATGTCCATATGCGCTAGGAAAGTGTTGTTGGCAGGCTTGCAATAGTTGAACAGAGAGAAAGCATCAGGAATTATGGCGTCTTTAGACGACTTCACCTGGAATCAGATGGACCTAAAAGGGTCGTTGAGACCCTGAGGCTGAGAAGGCAAGAAAGAGGGGTTTCCCAATTCCCTCCCACAGATGGGAGCCTGAAAGGAAATCCCCCAGGGTTACCTACAGGAGAAAAAGAGCAGGGCCCAGGGCGACAGTCACCCTCAGATAGTCACAAGATTCTATCGATTCTTTTCGATTTGGCAGCCGCTTGGCTTGAGGTTTCCCAGAAATTATCTGGAGGAGAGCCTTCCTCTGCTGGTCTTGTGGCCTGCAGAACAGAAAAAGTTCAGGCGATGCCCCATAGTTTTCCCCAGGGGACAGGGAGAACCCTGTCTGGGGCCCAGTCCCATTTCGTGTTCGTGCACCTTCCCTCATGTGCCAAGCTTCCCATCCTCCAGGTGGCCCTCTAGGTTTCCCAACTAAGGACTTTCCTTTGCATTCCATTGCTCTTCCCCCTGTCGTGGGCAACCTCCACGAAGCACCCCTGCCCCTCTTATCCCTGAATCTATCTCCCAGGGTGTGGGGAGCTCCTGGGTGTGGCACCCAGGAGGACACCCAGCTCTTAGGTGGCAGTACTGAAAGAGTGGTGAAAACCCCTCCCACTGCTCACCTTGGTCTGTCTTCATTCTCTCCCTTCTCCTTGCTCCATGGAACCCGGGGCTTCCATGGTTTCAGGTTTTCCTTCCCTTCCTTTTTGCCGGAGGTCTGGGGGACCAGGGCTCCATTCCAGCGCTTCATGGGGCACCTTGTACTTCTGGCCATGTGGCCAAAGTCCCCGCAGTCTTTGCACTTGACCTGTGGGTGGAAAGGAAGTGCTGTCAGTGCAGGGGCATTTGAGGCAGCAATCAAATGTCAAAAGTGAGACAGATTGTGAATTCAGAGCTCAGCAGAGATTCTAGGGAGGGGACAGTGTCATGGGGGCTGTTAAGTGCTGGGAGAGCTCAGATATGGTGTTCCTTCGCGGAGCCTATGTTACAGAGAAACTTAACGGGACATACTCAAGGTTCTAAGGGGAGATGAGCATGAACTCAATGTCAACAACACAGCCAAAACTGGCTATGTGGGATTCTAGGTAGGAAGGGAGGCTACTCCCAACAGTCTCTCAAGGGACCTATGTGGCCTGAGAGGAGGACCCAAGCCAGGCCCACCTTGGATAGAAAAAGAAATCTGGGCTGGGCATGGTGGCTCATGCCTGTAATTCCAGCACTTTGGGAAGCCGAGGCGGGTGGATCTCCTGAGGTCAAGAGTTCAAGACCAGCCTGGCCAACATGGTGAAACCTCATCTCGTTTGAAAAAAAAGAAAAAGAAAAAGAAATCTGGGTGGCGGTGACAGAACTCTTTTGAATCCAACCCAGTCCCTGAGGACCATGGGACACCCTAATGCCCAAAAGATCCAGGGCTAGACTTACCCCGGGATTTTCCTCATTGGGTGGGGGAGCCCTTGGTCCACCTGGGGCCCTCTGCTGCTTCTTGAGGGTCTGGGCTCTGATGAGTCTGTTTGCCTCACTCTCGGGGTCACAGTGTGCCATCGTCTACACCTCCTGGGGGTTTGATGTCCACCTTTTTCAGGGTTGACCATCAGGTCACCTAACACACAGAAATCCATGGTTAAACACATTGGATATTCACATACCCACAAGCCCTCACCTAACTCCTTGCTGGTGTGGTTATGAGGAGACCTCCCCAGCAGTCATTTCAACCCCCAACAACTGATTCCGGAGACTGGACTTAAGTCTATCATGATTCAGCCTACTGGGAAAGACAGTGATTCTGTCTCCCTTGACACTCAAAACAATCAAAACTACAGGGCATGGTCTACAGGCTCCTCCAGCAGGTCTATTTTAAATCAGGAGTCACAGATGCTTTCTATCACAACTTGATTCGCTCCTCTGGACATTTGATTTGGCAGCTTCCAAATAGAAATTCATAAAAAGAAATCGTCTTCCCCTCTATTACCCTAGCCAGTCATGGTCTTTCCTGTTCTCTTTTTGGCTGAGCCTCAGCTCCCACCCCCCTCTTTATTTTTCTGGTATTTTATAGGCCCCATATGAATTATGGAAACAAAGGGTGCACTAAGGCCATATCAATTTCTTACATGACTAAAAGACAAACCACCGTCTTTCTAAAATTCTTTTTCCATTGACCCAGCAATTCAGCATGATGGAGAACATCTCTGTTCCCATTTCCACTTCAATCTTCTTTCCAGGGATGGAAAGAAAATGGAAATACGTTCTCAGTTTCTGTTCCAGGAAATACTAGTAACAAGAGCACACGTCTCACCCTATCATGTAGTCATTACCCCAGTGTGATCTGTTCCTTTCACTCTTCTTTGTCTCTTTTCCTCCCAATCCCTCAGGGATGATGTGAGACAAACAATGTTTCAGTGAAACTAACCTGAAATGGCAGGTCTACTTTCATTCCTCAGCAGGCGCTCAGATGGGCAGATATTGGAGCAGCCCTGCTGGAAGCGATGCAGCCTCCAGGAAGCCAGAGGAAGGGGCCGAGAGGGAACCTGGCTCTGCAGGCTGCCTTTTATACTGCCTCTGGAGACACCCGTCCAGAAATGTACCCTCACCCTTCCAGAAATGTACCCTCACCTAATCAACTTAATCCAATTACATGACCCGGAAATGTCTGTCTAGAAAGCCCACTCCAAGATG